>OMNZ01114838.1:0-27067 GCA_900303255.1 Lesueurigobius sanzi
GGGGGGGGGGGGTTTAGCCATGATTTTCCTGATTTACTTGTTTACTTTTACCATTTAACCTCGTTTTGGTCTGGTTTCAATCTTTCTTCTCTTTCGTCTTATTTAGACAAAATGTGATGAAAAAAAACAAATTACTTTGATTTAACAGAGAATATTTTGTTCAAATGGTTCGGCAAGATATTGATAACAATGTTTGCACATTATTCAAACACAAAATCTCATTAGGGCTGCATGATTTTGATTTCATGCAGCCCTAATGTCCACACTTATTACATAAACTACACTGTTTTTCGACTTGAAATGACCCAAACCCAGAACAATAAAATAAGTATGTTTTATAAGTTTGCCTGGAGGCCACAGACAGGATCAATCGGGCTTGTTTGGATATTCATGTTGTGGATATTACAGCGAGCCGTCTACCTCAAACCTCATGGGACTAATTGACTTCTCCCTCCGGCAACAAAATGCAGGCTGGGAAGTGTGGACGTCGCTGCATTTTGTCCAAAGCCGCGTTGTACAGAGCCCTGTAATTGCCGTAATGTGTCTAACATCAGTGACAGGGAAACGACAGAGAAAGTGCAAGGTATATTTAGGAGCAGCTGTAAGGCTCACACTATATTTTATGCAGCCTGGACCTACATTAGCATGGCAGGGACTGGGGCGAATAGCAGAGTGAAATTGCACCTCCCAGGAGCCACAAGCACCAGCAATGGATTGATGGATCAGGGTTTTTTAGACCGATCATCAAACATGCATATTATTCTGCTTTGGCACAAAATGGTCATCAAACTTTGTCAAAACTTCTTCATAATAGTCCTGAACATCCTCCAGAAATGTAAAGGTGCTAAAGATTGGTTTAATGTAGTGGCTATTTTCCTCTGTGCCAATAGCCACTATTGGTTGAAGGTGTACAGAAGATATATAAGCATGCGTATCTTCTTAAAGTGCCACAGAGAGTCCAGTAAAGTGAACCCTTTGAGGACTTGGGGCATTTTTTATTTGTATTTTCACCTGGTATTTTTTTGTTTTATTGCTTCTGAAACACCTCATGATGCACCATCAAGTGCTTGGACTCTTTATTTTCATAGCAAATTGAACTAGTATCATCTGAATGCTGTATTAGAGTCATATCAATGAAGTTATCATGATAGAAGCAGAAAAACTACCAAAGAATGTGGCGAAAATTGAATTTCTCAGCTCACTTTTTCCCTATATGCAAAAAATCTATATATATGGCCGTGGACATTAGAAAATGTTTTGTGGGTTAGACCTGGCCCAGGAGATGGAAGATAAAGGCTGTAGTTATTGTGGAAATGTTTGTTTTTGACCAAAATCACAAAAAAATGTAGGCGCTCATAGCACTTTTTTGATTATTATTCCACTATAAAATGCTTCTATAAACTTAGAAGGCTATAAACCTGACCTTCTATGTGAAATACATAAACAAGATAGCAGCTGACCAGAGACACATTTTCAGGATGATGAAGTCAAGTTTTTGGACCAAAAAACCCCAAAGTTTTTATCTCGTACCGTTTTGAATCCCTGGGCGATTTTGTAAAGTGCAGAGTCAGCAGTTTTAGCTAATGCTAACTTAGCACTTTTTGTCACAAATTTTCGACGCGACCTTACATCGCCCCCCGGAGGCCTAGACGGACATGGGTAAGTCTCTACGACATTTACTCGCAGAGATTTTCTCTCTGTCGCGGGTCTCATACCGCAGACCCGCGACATGAGACTCCAAAGGGTTAAATTGGTTTAATTTGGCTCCCCATTGCCATAAACGCATAGAACATCTCTATTAGACATGGTCAAAAGTGATGTAGCCTCTGCACCTTGTGCCTTTTATACCTGCTGTATCCACCCCAATCGGTTCTGACTCTTTCCCCATAGCGCATAACGGCGTGTTTACTTGAATAATATCCTCGTGGTTCTTGGTTTTGCATAGTTGCTATCCGTTAGCGGGAGAAACGCTGTCAGACGATTCAAGAGATTGAAACTTTGCCATCTCGTTGCTTCAAACTTGTCCACAGGGCGAAAGCGTGACTTCTGACACCATGCCATGAATTCACAGACTCATTGAAGTCATTTCAAGTGGTTTATTAACAGAGTCTTGCTTGAATGAAAGCAATGCAGGAGCAGCTGGCTGGCCAGGCACGCAAATTAATCAAATCCGATCGGTGCACCTCTAACTGAAATGTTCCAAAATTACACACTGTATCTACTATTGCATGGTTTTTACAACTCTTTAACTAAACATGCAAAAACATGTACAACATACTAAAGGTCTTGGAAGAGTCATATCATAATGTTGATACAGCACTGTTAAATTGCAGTCCACCAGACTTATGTTTTTGAAGCTGTAAGATATGTGGTTGTAAAACGCAACAACATCTTTTATCTGAAAAATTGCCAATTTTATTATTTAGAAATGGCAAGCTGACGAAAATTGGATTTCACTGTTGCTATTGCCATAATTTCAAAGATGAATGAAAATGTGACATTCCATTTAAAAAATGTCACAAGCATGGCAGATTCTGTCTGAAACTTTGCTTTAATTTCCTTTTTGGTTTATTCATATTCAAATGACTGTGCCCTAATACATATTTTCTCATTTGCAGGCCTTCCCGTGTATATCCACCGGTATCTATGGTGAGTACAACTGTTTTTGTAATGCTAAACCCTTGAACACAAATGCATGTTGACACTTTGTACAACCAAAAACCATTACATTTAGATGTAATATGCTGCTCTTCTTGGACACTCAATGTTCCACTTGAACCATAACCTGCTCTGACTTGGTCTGGGTACTGTGAAAAGCTGTTACTGAAATAAATATTTTCCTTTAGATAGCAAGTTTTGAAGCCTGTTGGGTCCTGAGACAGCATTAAAGAAAGTTACTTGGTTGTGACCATTATTGTTTTGTTTTATGGTTCTAGACCAGTGTTTCCCAACCAGGGGTAAGGGGACCCCTGGGGGTACGCGAGAGCTTAGCAGTGGGGTACTTGCAAAAATTTCAGATTTAAAATAAGATAAACCTGACTTGTATTTTTGGTTAATTATGTTAAAAGAAAAACAATTTAAACACATTTAAGAGCTAAGAGTGAGAGTTTGAGAGTATTTAGTGTTGTTTACCTGATAAATAGGAATTGTAGTCATTCCCTTTGTAACTAATCAATGAAACCCTCAAGGCAGGGGGTACTCGGCCTATAAATGAAAGGCCAAGGTGTACGCAAGACAGAAAAGGTTGGGAACCACTGTTCTAGACAACTAATAATTTAGCATAGGCGTCGTAAAAAGTATCATTTAGGTACCGGTATTGTAAACCAAGTATCGTTAAAGTACTGGTATCGGAAAAACAGCCCTATACTGACGGCTCAAGAACCTTTGTCTACGAGGGACAGCTCCTGTACGACTGAGAGCTTAGACAAACAAAAATGCCAATACAATTTCCATTTCCATTTTCACGAATATGCCTATGCAATTATTTCAGTGCCAGACAGAAAGGCAGCCAGTGCAGGGGCAGTTGAAGATCACTGTATAATGTAGAGTGCTGACTGGGCCACCACTTATGGCTGTTTTTGCCAGTGGGAGCTTGTCATAGTTCTCCGGCAGCATCAAAGGCGTGCTCCGGCACAGCGGAGGGGCGAATTAAACAGGTCTTCAATAAATAAACAGCTTAGCGCTCCTCACAACAGCTCTGCGCAGAACAATGCGGCTGATTAGGGCTGGAGATCTCCACTCGGCACAGGGCACGGAGGAGCTTTTTCAGAGGGAAGTACAGTGCTGTGATCGTATTCTCTGTGTGCCCCCGGAGTTACGCGGAGCTGGATGGGCCCGCTCTCTTGTCAGCCATTTTGACGTTTCCTGTACATTTAAGATAACCTTTAAGGTCAGCCACCATCTCGGCAATGTAAACAAAAGCTTTTTAGCGTGAGCAGCACATCTTCTTGATCTCTCGCCTTCTGCCCATCGCTGTATAAAACAAAGCAACATACAGGGATAGATAAGGCTGTCTCTGAGAATACAAATCCACTCTACTGGCATCTCAAAGCTTGTTGTTTTCAGCATTGTTGGATAAAATTATCAACGTCAACAATATGAACATGAGACCCAGACGTAATATTAAAATAATGCAGCCTATGTAGACATATTCCCTTTGTAAACAACAAAAATGCGCAGAGCTGACCTATACTTTATGCATTAGTCTTGCCTTTTTCTAGAAGTTTATTGCTATTTGATCATCCTTTTCCATTCTTCGGTTTTCTGTGCCCAAAGTGATGAAATATGAAAACTTTTAAGTATTTAAAAGATGTACAGTATCATTTGAATGGTCAAATGTCAGAAAAAACTGAGAGACAGAACAGAATAAAAACATATCTTTGAAAAACCCAGATGAGTTTTCCAAATTGATTGCATATTTAGATCAAAATTTAAATAATCGAAATTAGCAAAATGCAGACTGAGGGGTTTGTGCTGTGAGGGAGGGGCCTGCAGACGGAGGGGTGTGTGTGCTGTGTGGGAGGGGCCTGCAGACTGAGGGGTGTATGCTGTGTGGGAGGGGCCTGTTTTTATATCACAGGTGCTCCGTGGCACTGCGAGGTTTCTTGGTCCCGTTATCAGCCAATCAGGAAATTCAATCGCAGTAGCCCGTGTTGAACCTGAAGAGGGCGCCACTCAGACAGTTTAGGCACAAAAGTCGGGGTTAGTTGTTTTTTTAAGCTTGCCATATGAAAACATAAAATCTAAACAAAATGTATGCCCCCATCTCCATTAAATTATAGAGCCATCGAATTTCATGATGTCATTTGAAAGTGAAAGTCATCAATAGGCAGCAGGGAATGGAACCGTGCATGTGGGCTTTTCAGTGAGGAGTTTGCATGTTCTCCTCTGGGTGCTCTGGTTTCCCCCATCGCAATAGAGCTTTGGAACTGACATCGCAGTGCAATGCATTATGGGAAGGACCACAAAACAATGAAAACACAGCCCATTTTCAATGGTATTCCCTCGTACGTAGATCGTGCGTTTTAACATGACAGTCAACTACACCACAGGCCCGAACTCTCCTGAAGTTATTTGTCTATCTATCTTCCCTTAGTTCTACAGTTAGTAGTTTGTTGTTTGGACCAGTAAGATGGTGCCTTAACCACTTACACATCAACACACGCCCCATGTGACATCACATTCCAAAGGTCTATAGGATAATCCTCCAGGTGATTCTAACCATTAGCCTGGCTCCACATCTGGAGATGGCTCCCTGGGCGCTGATGTTTCCTCACTGCTCCTTATGGGATTCCCCAGCAGCATCAACGGATGGATCAAATGCAGAGGATAAATAAGAAAGTACACCTGAACTTAAGAATGTCAGAGTGTGTTTCTGGTGCTTTACCCACTGCACCGACTTTACACATTAGGTTTACTGTTTTGGTACACAAACTTTCTTCTTCCCTATTGTGTTTATTGCCATGGTACACTGTCATGCCTCTATTAATACCTGTATGTACTTGACCCATTTCCCGGCTTAAACTGCTGTACAAAACAAATCCCCTCCCTGCAGCGGCGTGACAGAGAGGGATCAGGAACACGTTATCCTCCTCCTTTGTGCAGAGGAAAACAGATTTGTCAGAAAAGCTAATGCTAATTGACACTCTCTCTCACGCCTCTCTATTTGGGGGAAACTCCGTCAGCGCTGACAGATGATGGCACAAATGGAGGTTGGGTTGCAGAGGTGCGCGGGGTCTACCTCAGACGCTCCCAAAGAAAAATGAGGCCTCACAGCGCACTGACAGTCCAATCCCTCAGTCCGGTCCATTAGCCACAGCAGAATTTCAGCCCGGATAGTGTGTCCGGAGGTACCCCTCGTAAACAAACTGGTGCCCACTGCGGAGCACCGGGTCACCCAGCATGATGGAGGTTATTAAGTGTTGTTGGTGTTCGCACATCAATCACAGCTGAGTGACTCGGGTTAAAATGGATTATTCCGACCAAAGAGGAGACAACCGCGGATGTCTCGGCGGATCAGTGCCAAGAGTCCAAGTACCTCGACTTAGAGAGGTCGTGTTCTGTGTGGCGCACTCCCTCCCAAACGCTCTGCCTCGTATGTCTTCCTCACACATACATCAGTGGCCCAGCAAGTACTACAATACAGGGAAGGTTTATTTATTTTTATTTTTATTGGATTCAATCAATTTCTGCAAAATCTTGAGATGTACTGTGATTGCCTGTTGCCCCTTACAAGATTTATAGTAACCTTGAAGGATGGGTCAAGTCCGAGCCTTAAACAAATTCTACAGTAGGAGAAGTGGACTGCATAATAAGTAAATGTATTTATTTATTAGTTTATTTGATGGGGACAGTACACATTTATGGCCATTTCTATAAATTTGTCAGTGTTAGCTGTAGTTTCCAAATGTTGGCTAAGGTGTATAATGCCAACTGTAATGAATAAAATATCATATGAGGCGTGTCTATACGGCACTTCGCTGTCTCCAGAAGTACATTGTCCATTGAGTATTTTTAAGTAAATTGTTTAAATTGATGAAAATTCAGAAGATCGTATGTCTCTAAAATGACTGCTAGTGTCTACTTTTCTGCAGATATGTTAAATGCCCTTTTAGGAGCATTTTATGTGTTGAATTTGCTTCATTGGTGAGAGACCAGTTTGAAAACCGTACTTCATATGTGACACCCTTGGCAAGCAGAAACATCCTTGTTGCCTTAAACGCGTTCACATATATCATCAAAAATAAAGAACTTTTAATATTTTGAATTATAATCCTGAATTTAAAAATCAGATATGAGATTGTATATATAATAAATGCTTCACTTTTATAAATAATTTACTAACTACTAACTATACCTGATTTTCTTTTGTTGTGCTTGCAGTGGAATTAAATTTGTTTTGTTCTCCTTTAGTATATTATAAAATCAGACATTTGTGGAAATAAAACTGTCTAAATATAAAGCATTTCTGTCAATTTCACGAGCTTTCAGGCTATTTATTCATTTATTTGTTTATGTGACGGGGACAGTACACATTAATGAACATTTCCGTAAAGTGTCAGTTTTAGCTACAGAGCTAGTTTTCAGCTGTTGTCCCTGGGTCAGGTGTAGAGTACCAACCAAAGCGCTGATAAAAGCCCATACATTTAGTAAAATATAAAAGTTATAGCTACATACTGTATATACAGTATAACACAGCATTAGTTCACAGTTTATATTACAAAATATTTACAATTATATGTTGTATGTATGAGCAGGTCATGCAGCTTCATTAAAGAGACTTCCTGGACAACCGAGAGCTTGCTTTAATGAGTGCAACGTTGATTTGATTTCATTCTTCTAGCATTTCTGTGACAGTGATCCATAAAAGTGACCCAGCCAGTTATGAAATGTCCTCATGAATAAAAAAATAAATTAAAAAAATCGGGTATAGTGCCTTTAAATGTAATATATTATGCCATGAACAAAATATGCAGCAAATGTCGACAACTGAACACTTCAAATGTCGTGTGTTTAGAGTTGTTGCATCAAAATGAGATTATTATTGTAGTATGTTGTTGAACAAAGTACCCAAGGAGTAAGTGTGGCTCAGTCCTTAAACCTGAGCTCTTGCTGTGTAGTGCCCCTCTCGTGCACCCCTCCTCTGTCTCGGATCCAGAAGTGTTGACGCAGGACTTTCAGCTCTTACTGGGAGATATGTCGGTAATCCCCACAGCTCCACTGGTGTGTCCACGCTGCTGTTCTCCTGCACTGTCCAGATCAAAGGTTTCAAGCTGCGAGCGCTTATTATATTTTTATTTCCTTCACTCTATACTGTGTCCCGCTACGGCTCCCTTCATCCCTGCTGAGGATTACAGGTGGGAGACTTCCGTGGCACGTTATCGAGACGCAGTTATGGCTTGCTGTGAGCTCGGCAAGTCGCCCTCTCCCTTAAAAAATAAAATAAAGAATCCAGGGTTTTCTGGTGGGAGCTTAGCCCGGCTGGACTGGGTATTTGGTGGTGCAGTGTGGTGTGTATCAGTGGGGAGCAGAGTGGGCTTAGACGGAGTAGGACACTTGTAGCAGTAAATGGAGACATGGCTGGCTTTATGTGGTGTGAAAATGCTTAACACCTGCAGAACAGCAGATTTAGACCAATCTTGAAGAGAATGCTTTTGAGCTATGTCTGAGTGTTTATGTGGATTAATAAGAAGTGAAGTAAATAACATATCTGTACAAATAAAACTGAAATACAATTATAATAATGAAGAACCTCCTTGCTCTTATTTTTTTTTTTTTTGCACAATGTGGCATTTTAACCAGTTTAAATATTTTAATTTAGACATGAAATTACTCTGATATAAGGTTTGAATATGTATTAATATCTTTACAAAACCATTTTGTTCTGATTGGTTAAAAACTCCCCTCATCTGCCAAAGCTGCTCAAAAAATGAAGAGGTCACCAATTGGTTTTCCTCATATCATCCTCTAGTTGTTGTGATATAAATTATTATGTATTACTTCCTCAAATATAGGGAGAAACTCAATTGTTCTCATTTTCATTAGAATGCACAATGAATTGGTGACAAAAATGTTAAGTGGGAGAGTGTATTTGGTAAATCGTCAAAGCTGAATTTGTTTCTTGGCACATGCATTGCCAACTTAGCTACTAGCTTGTATTAGCGCAGTACAAGGAAGTAAAAGTTGTTCATTTTAGCAACTAGGCCAAAACCACGCCATCTCCTGAAATGGGCTGGTTCCAGTGAAGGTCATGTAACATGCTCTCTCCCTCCCTGCTTTTTAGCCTTTCCGTTCACTCCTCCTTCCCTCCGTCTCTCCTGCCTCAGTCTCCTTCTCTGGCTGCAAACTCGGTCATGGTCACAGCCCCGGCTTGTCCCAGTGTGTCCGGGCCATTTGACACCCACGCGCTGGAGCCTGGAGTCCTCCGGGTGCTGCTGTGTCCTCCACCCTGGGCCAGCTCACCTCTCTCTGGGCTCTGATGGAGGTGACAAGCCCTTGCCCCTTCTCCCCCTTTCCAGATCACCACACTGCACTGGTGCCCTCCACTCCAGCAGCCCTCAGCTGTGGAGCTCCTAATGGGTTTCCTCTCGTTGTACAGGACTCCTTCAACTTTTACAAGTGACACATTGTTCAGAAACATTCCACTATTACACAAAATATTTATATATAGGTATTTAGACTTTAGACTTTTACCCTTCTTTTTCTGTTATTCTGAAAAAGTTATTTTGTTATTTTTGACAACATTATTTTTCAATGAATCCCGTAAGGAGCAGTGAGCAACCATAGTACAGTGCCCGGGGACCCATCTCCAGATGTGGTGCTAGGCTAATGGTTAGATCACCTAGAGGATTATCCTATAGAGCTTTGGAATGTGATGTCACGTAATGGGGCGTGGCCAGCAGATTGTGTTGATGTGTGTGTGGCTGAGGCACCATCTTACCGGTCCTAGGTTGTTTGCTTCAAAAATATTCTCTCTCTCCTCCTTTCGCAATCTTGTGGACTACTTGGACTTGCCCCTGAAACCCCCTCCCACCTTAAAATAATAGAACACTGACATTTTGTTTTCTATTTGGCACTTCCCATGTTTACTGTGAGCGACTTGAACACATGCTGTGAATGTACAAATACCAAACACATAGCCCCAGGCTGGAAGAGGCAGCAATGTGGCTGGCAGCTCTGCACATGGAGACAGGAACCTCACCAAATACAGCTAACTATACAATTCCTACCAGTACGACATATTCCGTTAATATATAAAGTGTATATTTTTATATGATATCCATATTTTAAAATTGAAGACCCGGCACCAGGACAAGTCCAAGGGAAAACACATTAAAATCTAAATCTAAAAATAACTTGGAGATGTGGTGTCCACAATTCGAGCGCACTGGGAGGAAAACAGAAGTGGTGTGGTCGGCAGAATGTGCCTGCAGCCTGCCCATATATTTGCAAACAAAGAATAGGAATGTATCATGGCACAGACATGTTGTTGACTTCTCCTTGTGTTGCCAGGTGAAGCTAAAACTCCTTAGCTACACAGTTTGTCGTAAAAGTTAACTTTGAGGATTTGAAGACTTTTCTGCTTGCGATGGTGAGCTCGTAATGGTTGTGTTGTATGTTGTGGTTTGGTACTGGACATTTGCCTGAAATGTACTCTGCAAATGTTGGTAGGTTTTAGGCGTTTGGGCAATGAAAGCTCTATTCATTTACAAAATAATGAACCCCCACCAATAGATCCTACCTCCCAAAGCCTATCATGATTTGACCGTGAATAGGAGCTTGACTGCCGCAGCGCTGGGTAGTTCTTTACCTCTGGAGTGTCCAAAAAAGAGGCAAAAAACTAAGAAACAAGTAAAAAATGTACCAGATAAAAAAAATGTATATTAATCTGAAAGAGCAGTTGTGATATTGATTTCACCTTGAGCTTCCTGTGACAACGCAATTGATTTTAACCTTGCCGTCCCAGCACAAACAATGATGAAACTACATGATTTGACTCGATGTAAATCGTCTGTTCCTGAATTTATGAACGTATTAAATCACATATTTTATTCAGGATAATAGTGAAAGCACCACATTCCCGACGCCAGTATCATAAAAGAAAAGAAGTCGGTCTTAAAGTTTTATTTTGTGGTTTATTTGTTTTGAAATGGAGATTCTGAAATCTCAGTGGGACAAGGTAAATTTAAGTACTCCAATTATAAATTACAACCTAATTAACTATGTGGATAAATAACAAAATTGGTCAATTTGTTTATGCAATTATTACACAAAATGATTAAAAAATAATTATTTGATCAACCTCTTAAAATAGTGTTTAAGCATCACTAAAATTTTGCACAGTTTTGCATCATCGTGGCGTATCCTTTTGAGGTTGAATATCCAAAGACCTCACCCTCTGGTTCAGTGTGAAAGCCTTAAAGTCACCCAGGGTCGCGTTCAAGTGTTCTTAAAGGTGTTTTGCATTAGCCTACCAGAGGCCCGGGCCGGTGTCGGCTCGTTGCATCAGAGATTAGACGCTTCACTTTTTCTTCTTATTAACAAAGGTCCTACATGCCCGAGATCATAGGAATAAAAAATGTGGATTCTGTTTCAAGAGAAATCCTCCCTTCGGGGAAACTCCCTCATCTGACGCAGGGCAGTGATGAAAAATGTACCTTCATAATTGGGGAAATTAGGTCGTCTTTCTCAAATAACTTTATTATACATTTGATGTGATTGGGAACATATTTCTTTCTTGTACTAGTTTATCTATTAATTCAAGCAGTTTCACTCTTTGAATTTGTATTACGTTGATGCATTTGGTTAATATAAAACCGAATTGCCCTATAACCAAAATAATGTTTTGACAGCTTACTACACCATCCTTGTGAAGAAATCAGTCTCAAATGTCTATGGTTCTGTGAATAAGGCAAAGCCTGTTTATTTGTGAAGGCCATTCAAAGTAAAATCAATCCATGAACATGGATTGATTTTAATTCCTTACAAAAGAAGTGAAGGGTGCAGATAAAATACGCAGCTGAAAAGAACTGTTTTCAGCCTGGCTTTGAAATTTCAGAGTTGAGGCCCGTCTCACATCTTCTGGAAGACTATTCCAGATTTTAGCTGCATAAAACTGTATCAGAGCTTCACCATGTCATGTCAGAGATGTAGTGCTACACCACGAAGAGACACAAGCAGATCTGTTATGAAGTCTAGTTTGTCTAGTCTAGTAAGTCAAAAAAAGTTTTTCAGACGAAGGTTCTATTGTCCTGGAATAGTCCTGTGTTCAAAAATAGCAGTGGAACAGTAGCAAACTCGGGCAGACAGGATGAACTTTTTGGTACACTGACCACATAACCACTGGCTAACATCCGGAGATACCAAAAGCATGCGCTGCGAGTCCTCTCTGACATGATAATCCTTTGTTCCCACCTCCGTCTCTGCCTCTCCCTCTCTCTGGTGGGTGGGTGATGCTGCGCTCTGCTTGGTGATAAAGTACAGGGGCCTTCAGCAGAAATAACACTGCACCACCTGAGTCCTCATCAGCGGCGCCGCGTGCACAGATCCCATCAGTGCAGCTCACTAAGACAAATCTCCCTGAGCCGGCCATATTCCCAGCATACAGCTACTATACAGGCGAGCCGAGCCAAGCGAGCAGCGGCGTTCCCCCGGAGGACGCGGCTCCACCGTCGCTGCGCCTCATGCCAGCTCTCTCTGCAGCAGATTTAGGAGGAGGTGCAGCGGGGATGCAATTTTAGTGTTGCTTAGGAAATGTTTTTTTAGTAAATCTGGATTTAGTCAAAGAAATACATTTTCCCCTCATATTTATGCGGTAATCCACAGCAAAGGTTTATTTTAGTTGATTTATTTTACAGGCACCACGTACAAGAGCATTCATCAAAAAGAATTAAAAGATGGTCTGAGCCAGCGGCTTTTCATTTGCTCTTGAAACTAATTTCCATCTGCAGTCCCTGAGACAGACATCAACTCAAAACTCTATACACATAAAGCATAAAACGGACAACTGAAGACCATTCGGCTGAAGAACAGTTTCATCCACCAGGCTATCAATAAACTAAAGTCCCTCCCTCCCTTGCCCTCCCTGTGCACCAAGGGTTTGTGAGAACTTCAATTCCGATTCAATTGAATTGATAATAAACATCTCTATCTAAGCTTATGCTGTACTATTTGTGCAAAATACATTTAGTAAAATAACACATAGTCAATCTCAAATAAGTACATAAAGTTTGGGATGTACACAGGCTCCCCTTCTTGTATTTAAAGTCATGTCCATGTTCTTAGAAAAAAAAAGATTGTACTAACCCCAAAATCCCCTGCGTTGTCTCACATTAGATTAGATTATTATTTTCCATGGTTTATTGTTTATTATTTATCATTAGCAAAAGTTTATGTTTCATGTTGCAGGAGTACGCCGAAGAAAATTCCTAGTCTGTGAAACCTTTCATTGACAATGGAAATAATATCTATTCTGATTCTGATCATTTTCAGGGACGTAAGGATTTGAGAGGAGAATGAAATATAAACTGCTAAACTAACACAACAAGCACATCTTTGTAAAGCACTAAGCTGTGGAGTTGTTGGGTTTTAAATACAATACCCCCATGAAAACAAACATATTTACTTGAGATCAATTACGAAGCTTTTATCTTCATCGATTACTTTTGTTTTGTTTGACTCCGCAAAAATAACATTGACGATCAGAGACATTGTTTGACGAAATATAGCCTGGCTTGTACCCTCAAGTTCGCAGCCTCACCTCCACAGTGCTCCCCTCCACCTCTCTGGCCCTGACGGATTGGGCCTCCGCGGCAAACGAAGCGCACCAGATTTAGGAGGAGGAGGTGCGCGGGGGGGGAGAAGGAGTTTTAGGAAGCCCACTCCGTCAGCCTTTCGCATCATCAATTGTCGTAGTAGTGTATGACCAGGCAAGGTTACAGAAGTGATGACCGAAGGTGTTTTATCAGAGTACTACTGAGGAGGAATGTATGACCAGGCTGCAGTGGGAAACAGAAGGAGGAGGGAGAGCGGAGGGGAGGAGAGGTGAGGACTCTGGATGTTGTCAAAGAGACGGATGATGAGCGCTGGAAGTGATGCAGTTGACCTTGGGCTGTTGATGTTCAGTGGAGTTTAAAGTCAGACTTTCTCCACAGTTTGTTTACATCCATCATTGAAATGCTTTGGCCATATTTTTTACTGGTACCAGACTACTGAATAAAAGTAAATTATACTGCTAGAGCGTTGCAATATACAGTATGCCAAATTATTATTACTGTAATAATAGATAATAGGAGACAATCGATCAATGTACAGTTGTGCTCATAAGTTTACATACACTTTTAAGTTTGCATACCCTTTTAATGATTCTATGAAAAATAGAATCATATTCTATTTTTCATAGAATATGATTGATGACACGAACATCTTCAACATGTACAAAAGCAAACTTAAACAGAAGTATTTGCACCAAAGTTTATTATAACATCGGATTGTATGAATATTGTGTATTTGTTCTTCATATTAATAACTGATTTGACTCTGCTTACATTTATATTGTTTAATTGTTGACTTCTTGGGAGTGGTGTTGTTACAAGCCGACTTCGCTTCTACCTCTCCCATGCACATGCTGTTATATTTTCACTCTGCTGATTGGCTGTTTCTTTTTTCCCCTTATACAGTATTTGTATGGTAATTGTTACTGTAATAAGTAATAAGGAGCAAAGCAAAACTCACTTCAGCTGAAATACAGGACTCTCTGTAAAACTATTGATTAAGTTTTTTGCCGTGATGCGATCTAAATTATTATTATTTTTATTTAAAGGGAAAATGCATATTCATGAACATAACATAACATAACATGAACATGTAAATATGCCAGATTTAGCCAAAGGATGCTTTCCATCCATAAGCCCTGGAAGATCAAGAAAATATAAAGACATAGGTTTATAACAACAATGACAATCAAGAACAATCATCCACAAATTCAGCACTCACTCAGACATCAGTCAGGATTTAAAGAAAGAAGATGTCAAATAAGAGTTTGATGAGGATTGTACTGCAAAAATATTTCAATCTCACAATAGACATTTATTGAATATTATGTCATCAATTATCAGGTCTTCATTAACATGTGTCTAAGCCTTTTGCTGGAAATGCAACATCACCTTCATGATTAAAGGTATTTACTTTACCAGTTTTTGCACAAATAGTCCATGCTACTTTTAGTGTTCGAGGGATCACATTGAAAGATTTAAAAAATAGCGTAGATTACCTGCTATGGGATGAAAGTTTTCCTGATTTCTCCTGATTCCTTAAAACAAACGTCTTTCTTTGGCCAATTCAATAAAAAACACTAGTATTCTTATACTTCACAAGTATAATATTACAAGAGAGTTGTGCAGCCTTTGCCAAAGGAACATGTGAAATCACTCAATGCTGGAGGTTGGCTTGTTATGGCAACCTTGGGAATGCAAAAGAAAAATAATCATTGCAGCATTTAAGAAGTACTAAATAAGTAATATGTGTTTAATCTCTATACATTTTATCTTCATCTTTCATTATACAGTATATCACCCTCTTTAATTTGTCTCCTCTTGTATAAATGTATAAAAAAAACGTACTTGTAATTAGCATTTGCTTATGCCTACCTCAGTGGCACCTCTCCCACGTGTCGTCTCCTCTGAAACAGCTGGCCCCGTCTCCGTAGAGCCTTTTTTTCTCAGCTTTCTCGGCAGCCGCACATCTGTTGGCCCGTGTGAGCTGAAGTGCGAGTGAGAGTGTTCGTGCACCTGCAAATGTGTGGATGTTTTTTAAAAAGAAATGCTCCACAGTCCTAAGTGATAACAACTGCAAAGGTTAAATGCGTTCGATGGAGGTTTGAGCAGACCACTGGACAGACTTGGCATCCCAGATTACATTGGGGAGGCTCCAGCTCTTGGGATCATCTTTTGAAGGGCAGGAAGCTATAAACAAGGATCTTTGCTATTTCTTACACCTGTGGTTTTCAGACTCTACACATATCCACTCTCACTCAGGAAATAAGTACTTTTCATTTAGTGTAATGCACAACATTTCAGGTTTTATGTTAGTCGTGAGATTTGGCGGCACAGTGGCTGAGTGGGTAGTGCTCTTGCCTCATATTCCCAGACTGTGTGGGCCTTTCTGTGTGGACTTTCCCTGTTTCGCATGTGTCCGGGTTTCCTGTGGGTGCTCCAGTATCCCCCATCAACCCAAAACATACAATAGGTTAATCCTCCAGCCAGGTGATTCTGACCATACTTACAGGTCAGTAGCAGCCAGGCTAATGGCCCCAGTGGCTTTGAAGGATGGGTCAAAGTTTCCTTATGGGGTCAATAAAGTTCACCTTCACCTTAAGATTTGTGTCAAGAATGAAAGGACAATATCACGGATACAGGAAGTCGAAATGAGTTTCCTCTGCTCGGTGGCTGTTCCCGATGCCTCCTGTTTTCTTACCTTGGGAGGTGTCCTGGACATGTCGCATTGGAAGAAGGCCCAAAAGGAAGACCTAGGACAGGCCTCTCCAACCTTTTTTACCTTGCGAGCTACTTTTGCGTAGCAAAAATGGCAGCAAGCTACTTATACTTCAAAGAAACACGCCAAGATGAACATTCAAGTCAATAAAAGAAAATGACAGTAGTTTCCTGCTTTATATTTTGCTATATTTGAAGATATTTTGCAACAAACAAAAATGCATCTAAAATGTGACTCATCAAGCGTATGTAGAAATGTAGAAAGTCCTTGGAAGGGGCTGGCAAGCTACTGGTAGCTTCCGAGCTACTGGTTGGAGTTCCCTGACCTTGGACATGCTAGAGGGATTCTCTGTGGCAATGGGAGTACCTCTGAATGCCTCCTGAAGAGCTCAAGATAGTGTGGGTGATAGGGAAGGCTGGGCATCTCTGCTCAGACTACCTCCGTGACCCGACCCTGGATAATGCAGAAGAAGATGGAGGCGGGATTATGTTTCTACTTTATAACAGCAATTAAACTGTTCCTATTGATCTGCTAGATATTGACAGTGCTATTTTTGTAGCAATTTAAGCCGGGATGAGATGTTGATGTCTCGCTATGAGCCAAATGCAAGTGAGGTTTGAGGGAAGGCGATCCCCTAAAGTTAGACTATAGAGCTAAAACAAGAGCTTTTATTTTATTGTACCATTGTAATTATTTGTTTATTTTTTAGATAAACCAAGTGCTTTATACATACAGAAATTGGCTTGTAAATTTCGATCACTTGCACAACCCTCTGTATCATTACAGCTCTTGCTCCCACTTTCTTTGACACTCTACCAAACTTAGGCGGAGGGGTATAAAGCTAGACCTGGCTGTCATAGTGCGGTGCAGTATTCATCACACACTGTGCGGTTCACCCACGACTCTGAGAGCAGCTCAGGGAGGGCTCAGCAGTGCTCCAGCCACTCCTGACTTACTCTACCTCTGCTGTCAGACACCAGGCAGGAGGAGAACTTGAACACGAGACAGAGACATCAAATGCTCTCTGAAAACTGCAGGTAGCGGTAGGATGAAAGCGGAGACATATCTTGATGGAGAAGCCTGTTGATTTAGCACATTTTCAGACGGAGAGGCTTTGACAGTGCGTGGCCCGATTGTGTGATGAAATAATTTGGCTACGTCTCTCAGTGCTTTTCATTTCCACCGCCTTACATCCAATGCGGGGGTGAGAGGTGGCCTTGGTGCTTGTAAGCCTGTTTGATAGGTCCCAGAGCTTTTGAGCAGTGGCAGTGACCCAAAGAAAAAAAAAAAAAAAAAAGGTTTGCTTCGACCAACAACTTGCATCGGTGGTATGGCGCTGATGGGAGTTGAAATTGAGGTTGTGAACGCTGTCGTTGGGAAATTGACGGTACTTACTTCAACCTCTAGTGCCTTGTGGGGTCACAGGTTATGATACAAACGGAGGTTAAGTTTTATGTCGGTTCTCTATGGGGTAAAAAGGTGCAGTGTTAAATTTTGTATTTGCTACCTGGCCTTGTCTCTTGTAGCAGTGTTTCCCAACCAGGGGTACGGGGACCCTTGGGGTACGCGAGAGCTTTGAAGGGGGTACTTGGAATAATTTCAGATACAAAATAAGATCAATTGACTGGAATTTTTGATTATTATCTTCAAAGAAAATCTATTTAAAGCATTTAACTGTAAAGAGTGAGAGTTTGAGAATATTTAGTAGCCTTTTTACTGATAAATAGAGTTTAGAGAGAATAGAGTTTTAGTCATTCACTTTCTAACTAATCATCAAAAACATTGAGGAAGGAGGTATTTGGACTATAAATAAAAGGCCCAAGGGGTTCGCAAGGCAAAAAAGGTTGGGAACCACGGTCTTATAGGAGGTCTTGTAGAGGATGAAGTAGTGACAACTATGACTAAATCATATCTTTTGAACAGCCTGAATGCCTGAAATAGGAGCCTTTAACATAGATGAGTCAAACAGATCTCATTTGTGAAAAGAGCCCAATGCTCATCTTTCCTTTCATTAATACATAAAAGATGAATCCTGTTTATTTATTTTTTGTAATTGTGGAGTTTATTTTTTTACATACACTTGCATTATAAAACAGTCCCACTGTAAGATAGATAGTTAGATAGATAGATAGATAGATAGATAGATAGATACTTTATTTACCTGCAACATACAATCCACATTCATAGAAAAACACAAGGCGCATTTAAAATCAACATAATAAAACTGAACACCAGGACTCTTATTTGTGGCTGTTCATGGTGGTGGTGACTGCATCTTTGCGGGCCAGAGGAGCTTGATAGCGGCTGCCCGATGGGAGCAGCATGAAGGAGCTGTGGAGTGGATGTGAGGGGTCCTCAGTGATCTCGGCACTGGGCAGCCTTCCTCAGCACTGGGCGACCATTAAGTTCAGACAGAAGGGTTTGCACTGTAACAGTGATTTTTGAGGCCTGACTGATGATGCTGGGAGAGTTTGGATTTGGATTGGACTGTCAGGAAGTTGAACCATGATGTGATGCCTGGATGATTTCAATTAAAACCTCTGCCTCAGTGATTAATTTTCAGATAATATGATTCATCCGGCTGGCTCCTTAAAATAAATCTATATAATAATGAGCCAATGTTTGAAAAACTATTTTAAATGAACATATCCCAAATAGTTCTCAGTAAAAAGCTATAAACTCCACCACTGGTCTGGACTCTGTATAGGACTCTGCGAAGAAAGGCAGTTTTTAGTTCGATTAGTAAGTAAGTGAATTACTCAACTTTTGCGATGGCTCGAAAGACCAAACTCAACTGTAATTACTCTGAAATGAAGACAACTGAAACGCTAGACTGTGACAGGGAGCAGATTGTCAGCTCTTTTGGTAATGGCACATACACTGTACTGGCGCTAAAGCAAGCTCAGCCCAGGGGCTTTTTAAGTCAATAGCTCACTCTAAGTGTCAGGCCTGGGAACTCCTCTACAGTGGCAGCAAATGATCTCAAGATCAGCAGAGTTCTCCTTATGCTGCCCTTATTAAAAATTAATGCAAGTGCAATCTGTGCTCTGGAGATCAATACGTCGTGGTAAGTCTGTGTTAAAGGCCCTGAGTTGACACTGCTCTTGTAAACTATGCCAAACTTGCACAAAAGTGGATTTCTATTCAACTTTAAAGCACTGTAGTAAAATCGATCTGGTAAAGTACAGTATGCTGTGCCACCATTCTTAAACGCTCGAAACACTTTACATCAAAGAATCCTTCCTACACCGGTGAAAGACACTGGACATGTCTTGCCCAAGGACAAGGTGACAGGATTTTCACTGTTTCGAGCTGAGATCAGTGTGGGCGAACGCTTGAACAATCAACTGAGGGACTACTCACATTTTTCTGTGGTTTTGTCTTCTCTGTGTAACAAAGAAACTAACAATATAGCCATTAACATTTTTGACACTTGAAAGAGTGCCATGGTACTCCAATTGTGTTCAAAATGTCTGTTACGGTGAGTGACAGAGCACCTGCAAGCTCTAAAACAGCCCCGTATTTGAATTTTCCCCAACGATTATAATCAGTTTGATTTGTGCAGCTCTGCCGTCAATCTCGATTCAGTAGAAACAATAAACTGTAAATGGTTTTGAACTACAAAGAGGCATGCAAACAAAAACAAACAAAAGACTAGAAACTGTAACTGTTCCATAAACTGAAATGAGTTGTTATGAGTATATACTGTATAATATACTTTAGCAACAATAATATTCTGTCTTTGAACGTGTTGGCAGAATAAAAGACAGTTGCACTAGGTAGACTCAAGATTCATTTAGCATATTAATTGTTTACCTCATAACAACAATAATTAAAATTTGTTGCATTTTGGAAATTTCATGGACTGCTTTAGGCAACATTCCACATAATACATACAGTATGTTGAGCAACTAAACTATACTAAACACAACACTACATGCCTAAACAAACATTATCAACTTGAAACCGCCAATCCTATTTTTGAAGTTATCAAAGTAAAGCATTTGGGAGAGAACCTAATGTAAACTTAAAGCAAAGTAGCAGCATGTTCATGTCATGGTCCCTGCAAAGTTAGGAGTCGAGTCTGAGAAGAAGCACACCCAAGTACACAAACTACAGCCTTTACAAAATGTGAATGTGAAATATCAGCCGTCACTGTTGCCATGACTTTTCACATTTTCCTATTAGAGAGTATTATCACAGGTGTAAGAGCTGTGACCTGTGAACCACAGCAGCAGCAGCTCAGGAGGTAGTAATGAGTGTCTCTCTGCTGCAGATGTGTTTGTTCTATGTGCTCTTTGTATTTACTGAAATGTTTTCCATCTTTGTGCATCTGGCACCACAAATCTCCCCGCGTTTATCAGACAGCTGGTTCAGGCAGACAGCTGCTTTCCATTGATTTAGTAGATAGCGCTCTTACCTGTGGAGATATGGCTTTGCCTGTGCGCTTTATCTTCCCTTTGCTTCCTGCATGTTGCATCCTCCTGTTATTGACACTGTTCTTTTCTTCATGTTTCTTTGCCAGGTTTTCCCAATGAGCCCGCTGCCGACATAGCCCTGAACACAGTCAAGAGCTGGATCGAACAGAATCCTGATAAGGTAGGAAAGGAGACTGCTTCTCAAAGTGTGGTGTGGCTGCTAGTGCTACTCTGTGAGCTGTTGTGCAATGCTTTGAGGATACCTAAGTGACTCTCCTAAATGTTTGTTCATAATTCGACCATTTGCTTCATGAAGATCAATTGCATCTGGAATGTCTATTTATTAAATGATATAGTTATATGAAGTTTTTGAAAGCCTTTAGGAAGCCGAAGAGAAGTGGAGAGCTGCTGATAGCTCCAAAGCAACAGGTTGGAGCCCCCTGCTTTATTTGGGCTTGTCATTTAGACCTGCTTTATTTCAGGTCTTTATGGAGCGGCTTCTTGCTCTTTTCAAATTAGTCTTATGCCAATTTTACACTTTATAGCCTATAGTAGTGAATAGTTTGTGGTTTTGCTCCCGATCTCCTAGTTTGATCCATAGTTTGGCCTTCATAAATTCTCGGTTTAGTAGAGTCCTCAAATTTGTATTATTATTGGTTGACCCCTGATATTCATTGATTTTTGTCTCCACGATTAAGCCTGTCAATTGTACCAAATTATTTTCAGAGGTGCTATGCTTGAGGATCACTGGGGCCGAACATAACTGCCAAATCCAAAGTCCGTTGCTGCTGCTGCTGTGCCGCTTATTGGCCATAACCGACATGGGATTCACCTGCTCCGCTTGATCAGCCGTTTGGCCTGTGTAGAGCATGCATGTCAGATTAAAAGCTCGGCTGTGACTAATCGGGGCTTAAATAGTCTGTGGACTGGTTAATTGGTCCACGCAGAGCTATTAGATGCACCAGAACGTGAACATGAATTGCAACATCCAAATTAGGGTCTACATCCCAACAAAATCCATTTGAGTTATTTATTTAGACTTTCATGTAAGATTCACAGTTACACATAAAATGACTGCACTACTTTTTATATATGAAATGATAATACATGATATAATATTAAGGAGTTGTATCTATTTATCTATGGGTTTATTTTGTGTTGGTCAATGTACTGTATGTTGATTGTGCTTTTTTTCAACCAAGCCTCAGAGAATGCGATTTTGATTTCCTTCTGTCCGACTGCCATATTACAAAAATGACTCAGTCAAATGCTCTGATATAAGATGCCGTTTCATAATGAGTATTTTTGAAACACGGGAGCATTGCACCTAATTACAGAACAACAAAACAGACTAATGCCAAATCCTTTTAAGAGCCTCTCATTTGGATTGGATTTATTGGCCCAACCAAGTGTAAGCACAAACGACAAAAAAAACAGGCAATTATGCTCGGTTGTAATTATTAGGCTTTTTTCCCCCCTACAATAGTCATTATTTCAATTGACTATTGACCACTACAATGCCACAAAATGTATCAATTTCCCACCCTTGGAAACTCAAATGTGGACAATTGTATTTCAAACGCATAACAAAATGGAGCCACTTGCTGCTTTCAAGGACTTTGCCACTACTGAAGGAAAAGACCAGTTCACCCTGAGGTCTGAAGGAATACTGTGTTTCTCAAGTAGCTGTCGGTGTCTAAATGTTTTACCTTTAATTCAGTTGTTGAATGATACATCTCTGTTGTATTCCCAACAACACATCGCAAAACCTTTAGAGTTCAGCTTGAATTAGTGGCAGGATCCAAAATGTATAATGGAAACGGTGAAAGTATTGATATGACCAGCTATTGCAAGTTTACGGGTGTGTATTCAAGGTAGGCGTTCACATTATTATGTATTTGTTTCAATAATATTTTCAAATATCCCACACACTCCGCTGCAATACTGTATGCTTCACCTCACTTGCCCTGTGTATTGTTTTGTGGGGCCGTGTAAGTGCAAGACTCTGATTGGATCTTTTAGAGGTCATATTTGTTTGCTGCGTCGTGTGTGTGTTTTTTTTTTTTTTTTAGGTATTTTATAAGGCTCCAGGCGCTGCTGGTGCTGCTGCCTCCCTGCTCTAAGGTGTTATGGATGTTGCGACCGCGCCGTGCCAAATGACAGCGCGTTGCCGGATTACTTTGCTGTTGATGTCCTCCGTTTGCGGCTCTTGTTCGCGGCCTGATGATTGCTGTAACATGCACTCAGGGAATCAGTCAACGCCGCGGCATAAGGAAGGTTTTATGGAGCTTATTGCCGACTGTAAATAACAAGCTAATGTTCCTAGCTGACTTTTGTGGTCGGAGCCGCGCCGCGCTCCCGTATTGCTGCGTGCCCGTTTGGAGGATGCATGGGGAGATCAAGTGAAAAGTATAACTATTCATGATGACAGGGAAGTGTCTGCGGAGGCTTTCCCTGAGAACTGTTTGGCAAAGCTCCTCGCCTACACGCGTTGGATTCTTAACTTGTACAAGAGCAAGTGCAAGTAAAGCTTTTAACAAGATCAGAGAGTGAAAAGTGAAACAATTTGGCCAGAAGCACATGAAGGCTTTTCTGTTACCCACAAATAAACACAAAAATGAGAGGGTTTTCTCAGCTCTGCTATTTGTCTTTGCAAGATTGAAGAGGTCGAGTGGAGTAATATTATACTTTTTCATCTGTGTGTTTTTGTATATTCTAAATTTGTTTAGTGTAATGTTGTAAAGGTTGATAGAGATTGATACATGTATACCTTGAAGGTGTTCAATTGTGCACTTTGTTGAACAATGATGATGAATGAAGATGTGTGTTTAGGGCAGTTGTCAGGGTTTGCTCCTACACACGTGTCAACATGATGGATAACTCGCTCTGTCGTCTAATCAAAATATCGTCTCTGAGAATACTGCAGAGTTCAGTTGTCATGGTGAGGAGGACACATTATAATAAGACGTGCGCTGCAGGTGATTGTACACATTTTGGTTTATTTATTCTCTCCATCTTGTCTCAACCGACAAAACAAAGCCTCGTGTGAAGCGCTTCTCAGTACTTCAACACTATCGCAGATTACACAGACTCCGCAGATACTGGGGCTTTTATCTGGAACAATGGCAGGAGATTGCAGTGTGTGTCCACCTCCAGCTCTATGGAGCTCCACACAGACGGTCTGTGTGCTGGGGGCATCCGCTGAGACCGAGCTGGTTCGGGGCCACGATAAGGGCCTGCTTTGGGGGAGATACTGGGCCATTGTAGCTGCATGTCTGCACAATGGACTGGCCAATGATCTAAGGCTCAGCGCAGGCCACAGCTCATCAGCCCGGGCCTCTCCGGACCTCCAGACGCCATGGCAGTGATGAGTGTACAGAGATGAAAAGTTTGTACCCTGTAACTTGCTACTGATAAAATGTCGATGGCTTAGTCAGTATTATAGCAAGGACTTTGTTGTGATTTAAACTAGTATGAAGTTTTATAATATGAACTTTGACACAGATTTCTTGCAAGGGGCTCGTTTTGTTAGTCTCCATAACATGGCGGATATCTATGGTGGTACATTCATGACATATTTGAGCGATGTAACAGAAAAGATTTACAGGAAAGTTGCCTTGAGTGCTACTTCTGATAACTCAAATTGCAGCAGTCAGGAGAAGAAGACTGATGTGTAATTGATTAGCAGCGAGTTTATCTTTAAAGCCATCCCGCTGTGGCCCTCATGTGCTCTCCAGTGTACAAAGACCCCTGGAGCCAGCATAAAACTCTCATAAATGCACCTCCTCTTCCATTGTGAGCAGTAAACAGGCTGGCCATGGCATCCTTTAATCTACACAGATGCCAATGGTACTTCAGATCACAATAGATGAAAGAATAAATCCGATCCACTCATGCTTCTCTGTCCCTGTCTGGAATATGCAGGTATGTATGTTCCCCAACCTTTTTGAGCCATGGCACCCTTTTTACAAAAGAAATCCCAAGGCACCCCACTAATCAAAAATGTCACCAAAAAGGCTATTTATTGAAATATATTGAACTTGTAGTCAAAATGTATTTATTTAGTTGATATCTGTGTCTGCTTACACAATGAACACAATGCTGAAATTCTTGCAGGAATCTTCATTTTAGCAGTCAAGCTTGAAAAGACCATCATTAGGCGAAATTTCTGCAGCACCCCTGAAGATTTCTTGTGGCACCCTCGTTTGGAAACACTAATATAAAAAAACGGTCCTCAAGTCTGTAATACTTTGAGAAAGATGACATTGTAACTGCACTCCTGTGTTTTAATGATTTATGACAAATGTTAGACTTTATATATTCTGCTCCAGCCTGAGTGTAACTCTCCAGGAGAGTGTCTGTGCCATAAGCATGTCCATAGTGTCCATATGGCACTGGAGCCTTTCCTTCCTGTGGCAGCACACTCTCCCACCTCTCATTTGGCGCTGGTTTGCCTCCATTTTCAGATGTAATTTGGATTAATTTGGGCCTACATTGGTTTAATCTACACTTGAATAATGTGCTCTGACACTTTATTTGGCGCTCTCCAATGTGCTGTGGATGGCCAAGCCTCTTAATGAAGCGTTTCGAGGGCGGCAGCCCGGCATTAGTGACACCGTCTCAATACTGGAGACAGATTGGGAGTTTGTAATAAGCTCTGCTGCACTGCAATGTAACAGGACAAATTGATGTGTAGAGATTTCACCTCTCACCAGCAGCCTGGGCCAGCTTTAGTATTAAACACTGCACTGTGCCATCACTGCTCCCAAAACAGGTGTTTACATCCTTCTCCTGATCTGAAAGATCTGTTTACCTTGAAGCATGTGTCACGGTGGACACCTGATAATACCTCCTGTCCCCAATGGCACATAACATAAAAGTCATTGGTGACAAAATATCATAGAAGACTACATGAGAAATAAACTCTACAATATGTTTTATGTGGAGACTTATTGGTTTAAAGGCTGTCTGGGGCTTTGTGAATGACACTTTGAAGCCTTCTTTGTCACTCAGTGAGTAAGATGGATGACCACTGTTATCGCCAGCATTGTCACCTTCACAAAAGAATATTTTTATGCTTTGGCCCACTTTAATATCACTTTTATACATGCTCACTAAATAAGTGCTTATTTATCTGCTAGTGTACACAGTGGTTAAAAAGATGATGAATTGCCTGGCGAGGCTGAAAGTGTCTGTACAAGTCCCACCCCTCATTGAGATCACAGCCATTCCATCAAAGTGTGGTCTTCACTAAACAATATGGAGTCTGTCTCTGCTCTTCTGTGTACTTTGTACTTTATAACGCAAGGTTCTTAAATCCTTGTAAAGTCTCTGTGAAGGAAAGAACCTGATGTTGTGCTATCGGCTTTGATCAAACTAATCAGTATGACACACGCAATAATTGATGAGTCGCTGCCATATGTGCAGCTACAGAAATGCTGCCTCATCTGCACAATATACAGACTGACAAATGGGCAGTTTATCAGTATTCAACTTATGAATAGACATAAAGTTACACAGATTTGTCATGCTTTTTGTAAATAGCCACTCCCGTGATAGTATGCACAGTATGAGATGGAATGACTTCACTGCTGAACCTCTTGCCTCCTTTATCCTACAGATCTAGTGAAACATTTTGCTCAAAATAAGCCACAAAGACCCAACTCTCAGCGCTGGTGTATGAAATAGCTGTACAATTGGAACATATGCTGAGAACAGAACTCTTGGAGCAGACATGAGCGCTAAGTGAGGAGGCGCTGTGTTGTTACGGCTGCGTAGGTTTTGATTGTCTTGAAACCAGTGAGAGCATGATGCCAGGCGCTGCATCTGCGAGTCTGGAGAGGCTCACGTTTGTGCAGTTCATGCCTGTAGGAGGAGGACAATGCTACTGGGTACTTTTCAAAGGCAGCAACAGTGATTTCTTAAAGTCACTATTAGCCCATTAATCTAGTTCAAGGCTATTGCAAATGTGTTTTACAGCAGCAATTGTTGAAGTATTGATCCTCTCCTGTATCACATATCGCATCATAAGCTGGTCCAACACACATGCCACAACAATCAAAATTACATAAAGAAGCTCTACAAACATCTGCTTAATATACAGAATCAAAACCAAAAGCAAGTTTGTAGACTTCAGATTGAGTACAGGCTCACATTTAATCCTGAGTGGGTATTATAATCTGGGTTTCTTGTAAACTATGACTGATATCGAGTACAGCTTAATGCACGGTTTGTGTACGGTGTGGTGCCCCCAATGTTCAAGGCAAGAAATTCACTGGGTTTCACGCAATAACATCTACAGGATGGGGCGTAGTGTGTTACTGATGGTAGACTTTGTTACTTTGGTCCCAGCTCTCTGCAGGTCAGTCACTAGGGCCCCCCGTGTGGTTCTGGGATTTTTGCTCACCGTTGTTGTGATCATTTTGACCCCACGGGGTGAGATCTTGCATGGAGCCCCAGATCGAGGGACATTATCAGTGGTCTTGTAGGTCTTCCATTTCCTAATAATTGCTCCCACAGTTGATTTCTTCACACCAAGCTGCTTACCTATTGCAGATTCAGTCTTCCACCCAATTTTGTTTCTGGTGTCCTTTGACAGCTCTTCAGTCTTGGCCATACTGGAGTTTGGAGTGTGACGGTTTGAGGTTGTGGACAGGTGT
>OMNZ01114855.1:0-10282 GCA_900303255.1 Lesueurigobius sanzi
TGTGTTTTGGGGAGAGCTTAATTTGGCTGGGATGTAAATTGGTGACCACCACGGGGCATTGATAAGAATGCACGGGAGATAATTCAGGTTTCTTCTTTATTCAAACTTTAACAGTGGTTGTACAATAGGGGGTTTGTGTGTGGTCCTGTAACACAAATATATATATAAATGGAATGTATTTATGTAATATGACTTAATAACACAGTATAAACAGTATAAACAAACGTGCATAGTTGAATACACTAACGAGCTCGACGCTGCGGCCACTAGGCTGATAGCTCCCGCACTCGCACACTAGCAGATTGACACATTGGCCCATAACAACTATGGTATAACTAAACAACATGCACAAATTATAAACCTACATTGTGAGCAGTAGCCTACTGCTTTATGAATATATGTGTGGCGCTCTTGTTTCTGACCAATACTCACGTTCATTTCTTTACGCACACGGACACAACCACGAGGTCCCCCACACACGAACTAAAACGGAAACTAACGCGAAGCTACGACACTGTAGCGCTCTCAACCAAACTTGCTACATTCACACTTCTTATTGGCTACTCCCCCTGTCAATCAACCATAGAGATACACATGGTTCAGTCCTTCAAAACAGTCCAATTTATGACACTTTTTAGACATGATTTATTCTTGATCATGTCCTGGTGGTACTAGATGATGAAGTGGCCGAGACCAAGAGGACTAGATTGGACTAAATTGTGCCTAAGCAGGGTATCAAAGGGCAAGGATGGTCCTGTTCTTCGGTCTTTATGGCAGGGTGCTCACATTGAAGCGATATCTCCCCCTGGTGGCTAAGGGCTACTCTAGAAAGCACTCTAACATCCTATGGGGACTTTACACAACGTATCAAAAACACTTAAAGTCCTGGCTCCAAAGAGTTTTCTTTTTTTTCTAAAGCTGGCTTATCCTACTGTGACATCACTGACACCGTTTCTTTGTATAAATGTATTTGATAAGTTTGTTTGATTGACGGGCTCTGGAGAACTAGAGGCTCGTTGTCGCTTCCTGCCCTTTCACCTGTTTTAGAAACATCTTGATTTCCCTCACGATGTGGGACGATTCCTACCAATGTGACTGAGTGGCCATTGTCTATCCTATATTTATATATCTATGATCAAAATTGCAAGCAAAAATGAAAGGACCTCTAACTAAAATGAATCAAATCTACAGTACCACCTGAAGAAGCTAAAGTACCACCAGTGATGCACAAATCAGAGATCCGGTGTTCAGTTTTGTTTTGAGTCATTCCTGCATGTTTGATTAATCTTCATTATGTTAAAACTCACTGAGTCGTTTGAGAGCCTCCACAGAGATCTCTGGGTCACCACACACTTTCTTCTCCACCTCCTGCCAGGTCAGAAGGTCCAGCACGGCCTGAGGGACCACCTTCAGCAGCCCTGCCTGCATGGCTGCCATCTGAGACCCACACAGACACACGTTTAGGCAAATACAGTTGTGCTCAAAAGTTTACGTACCCTGACAGAGTGACAGAAATGTCCCTGATCAAAAGTTTACATATTGTGCAGCTTGAAACAAACATCAATTTTGTCAGAGAGTCCTGTATTTCAGCTGAAGTGAGTTTTTCTTTGCTCCTGGCAGTTGTTGAAGGTCATGTAAACGTTAGATCAGGGACATTTGAGTAGTGTCTGTTTCATTATGATTTCAGAAGAGTAAACTTAGTTCTTTGACAATAAATGGATTCGCACAACCACTATAACCTTGCAATGCTAGATGTGTTCTCGCAAGATTTGTGATTTCACAAACTCTGGAAAATACATCTTGAAAGAGTCCAATCGGGACCAATGACGTGCCTGCATTGGGGTTTAAGGCGGGACATGTTGGTTTGACGTTGCACCAAACGCCAAACAATAACAAACATGGCTACATCTGAGGGCTTACTTTTTGATGCCGCAATTGACTCCATTTTAGTGGAAAATTAGACTATTTCTGCTTTGAAAAGGAGCAAAGAAATGATTGTGCTTTTCCCTGGAATGGATTCTGTAAAAGTACAGTAGGCGGGTACAAACGGGCGTTTCACCCAATTATCTTGAAGCAGTACTGTAACATTTCCTCCCTTTCATGAGCGGATTGAACGAGAGCCATCCCTGACTGATAGTATGTAGAACTCAAATCAGAGAGCTACGAATATCAATCTGGCACATGCCATGCCATGTGTTATCATTCATATTCTTTGAAAAATGGCCAAAAGATTAAAAGGGTCTGCAGCATGACTGTATAAGGGGTTATACTTAAAAGGTGCATTGTGGAACCTTTTATGTGGAAAAAAAACCTTGATATTATAGCGTATTTGACCTTTTAGTGACCGAGTGATCTACACTAACTAGAACCAATATTAAGTTCCACAAAGCACCTTTAAAGCTCAAAAAAGCAAATTTTTCATGATGTTTCCTGTTGAGCATGACAAATACCTTTGAATAGATAGATTGAATAGATGATTATTATTATTATTGGGAAGCTGTGGCGGGATCTTTGGTTCCAGACTTTAGGAATGACTGTTCACTACAGTTGTACCGACCTGTTGTTTGCTCTCCTCAAGTCGGGTCTTCTGCACCAGTCGGATGAACTCACAGCGGTCCTCGTACCTTGTGGGTGACGGGATAAATCAATTTAAACATTTATTTAGCTTAACTGTTGCCTATAAATGTGACAGACTGATAGTATTTCCGTACCTCACAGCCACGTTGCTGCCTCCCGGGATCAGCTCCACCATCTGTCCGTCGCTGAGCAGAGTGGTGTAAACCAGCTCCTCCCCAAATCTGAACTCGAACGTCTCCTGGTCCATGTTCTCGATGCCCTCCAACAAGTTCACCTGAGACGCAAGAGAAAATGAATGAACAGCTGGATATTTTAAGAGAAAACTATGTAAAATAGATGGATAAATTGTGCCTCAGCTGTTGTCAAAATGGATATGGTTAGCTAATGGATCTAGTAGTTTCTAACTCGATAGTGGTTCCCCTAGTCACAACCCGGGACCCCTCCTATAAAAGGCTATTGCCTCTTATACTTATAGGCCCAGAGCCATGTAATCTGACACCAGTGCAGTAAAATGAGTTTGAAAGGAGATTTGCATGTTCTCACCAGAACAGAGTCCACAGCAGGGAAGTCCTTAGTCCAGCTGACAGTCTCTCCTGTGAGCTGCTTCCACACCAGACCAGGCAACGCCAACACCTGGAGCAAATAAATATAAATTCAGATTTAATAAACTTAGTCCTGTAGTGATTATTGTATACATGAGTCCTATGACTCACCAGAAAGTCCTTCCCTCTGAGCGCGGCGCCCATGAGCTGCCCGATCCACTCGTACTTCTGAAACTCTTTACACGACGGGTTTGGGACGTAGTAATCTCTGGCCTCTAGATTTCCCTGTCGAAGCACAAGTTTTATAGCAGTTATACATTTTATTCATACAAAAATTAATGTAAACAAACAAATAGAAGTCATTCATTAAACCAATTAAAATACCAACTGTCTTTGCCGAGAGACAGGCCATACATCGTAATCAAAAATCATCAAAATAAAGTATTGGTGAGATCTTCTGTACGCAGTGTTAAGCTTATGACATGAGCCTCATGCTGTTTGGATGAATTACTCTGATGAATGACACTGGCATGATGTAGCTCAAAAAATCCAAATTGCAGTTCACCGTTTAGCCATGAGGGGCAGTACACACATGATTTTACACGGTTTTATACCACAAAAGCACAAATTACTCTTGTTTGCACAAAAATGGCAAAAACTGGACAGGGAAATGTACACAACACTTCTTGGACATCCCAAATAACCGTTTATCAGCAGAAAAATTGTTTTTATTTTATTTAGCTTCACTTTAAATAACATTTTGTGCAGTTAACTAGAGATGTATTTGTTTGTAATAGTTACTTTTATTCTTGCTTTATGGAATCTGTCCTTACGTTTTCCTTTATTCGTTGGCATGGGTCACTTTCAATTAAACAGAAGAGCCCCCTTATCGACATTGTGTGCAGTAAAATGGCTGCTTTGAATGACCTCAGTGAAGTGTCTGGGGTCCGGTGTGTGAGGAAGGCAAAGGTCGTCACTAGTGACCCCTCGCTCCTCTTGTGGCAGGAGTTTTCACTGCTTTCATTCAGACGCCGCTACATCGTCCCTCGGTGTAGGACCAACAGGTTTAAAAAGTCCATGATCCCAAATGAAATAGTTTATTTATTGCACACATTTGATTTTATTATTTAATTGTAATGTTGTTGTTTATGTGCATTTGTGTGTATGATTGTCTGTGTTGACGGCTGGCTGCAAATCAAATTACCCCATGGTGGAGAGTAAAGATGCCTTTAACTTGAACTTACTGACCTCATTGGACGTCCTGGTGAAGAAGGGCAGGGGCAGGGGGCACTCTGCAGACGTGGGGCACAGCTCCTCGGACATATCGGCCAAACTGTCCCTGAAGCCTCCGCCCTGATCAATGATGCCCTCAGCGATAAACTTACACTCCCACCACTGGTCGTACCGCCCCGGCCACCTGTGGGACCACACGCAAGGTTTTATATCTATATCTACATCTCTAGTCTACTGTATATAAGGTTTTAGATCTAAACATCTATGAGAATATACTGTATATAGATCAAGGCTGCCCAAAGTGTGGCCCGTTAAGTTCTGCTTCTCCTACAGCGCACGCTGTATGTTGTGCCTCTGTCTGGAAACTGATTCTACTTTACTGGTGTCTTATAAGCCCATGAAAGGGCTGGGCATACGGCAGTATGCAAGACACAATAATAAAATATCATTCATTCATTCGTACACAAGGCTCTCTAGTACTGTGTTATTACCATATAGTTATTACCATAGAGTCATTATCATATAGTTATTATGCTTGTTTAGGCGGTTTGAATGTGTTTATCTGTGAGTGAAGCATATGGCAGTTCTCACTAAATCAAGTCTGGTTATTGACTCCACATGGCCCAGGGGCTAACTTTGGCTGGCTCTCCGGCTTCTTGCTTGAAAATGAATAGAACATTTCAGAAGAATTTGTAGTTGAAAGTCTTTTGAGCCATACATTTTGTATTTTCACTATAAATAAGTCAAGCTGTGCTAATATTTTCAAAAGATAAGTAGATTTATTGTCTGTGGTTATTAAATTCAATGCTGTTTCATGACAATTAAGGCCTTAAGTTTGGCATAATTCATTTAATAACTGCTAAGTCCAAGACCGGAAAGGTAGGAGCTAATAAAGCGGAGATGTCACCACAATGTGAGAAAAATGCATTTGGTCAATGAAGTTACAATTTCCCAGATAGTTCAGTAGAGAAATATTGAATCAGTGCAACAATTACACCCCTTATTGTAAAGACTAGGTCATTTATTTGTTTCCAGGTAAGAGAGCGAACTGAACCTGAAAAAAAAGCCTGCTGTGTCCTCTTAAAAACATACCTATAATCCAAAGTCTTCTCGAATTTATCGGACGGCTTTAAACCGTCATAAACCTGAAAGAAAGACAAACCTCAGACACACAACTCAAGGCAAGTTGAAGCTAGATTTACACTTTATAAATTTGTATATTTTCATAAACAGTTATTTTCTTTGCGAGTCTCTACCTGGTTGAAGACGGCGTTCTTGCAGATGGGGTCGAGGGAGGGGTTGTCGCGGTGCTCCATGGCCAGGCGCCGGTTGATGTAAAGGCGGGGCATGAAGTTGGGTTTACTGGTCTCCGAGTCCTTTAGACACTGAGTGATGAGAGGAGAGCGCCGCTTCGAGAGCAACAGGAACTGCTTTATGCTCTACACCAGACGCACAGAGAGAGAACGATCCATTACTGATCGAAGGCTACAGGTGAATAGGGGAAAAAATTACACTGAGCAATATCGATTTGAAACTTTTGCTGTAAATTACTGACATAAATTCCTCCTTCTCCTTCACACTGTTGTGCTGTTTTTGGCACATTTCGAGCACACACAGGTTCTCGTGTTCACGGGCAAATACAGGCTTTCCCCCGATCTCATTCACATCATGTGACTGCACAGAGCTGAGCAGGACAGACGATACATCCCATCTCAGTTTGTAAATTGACTTGCCTTTTTTCCGCGGACATTATGATCTCCTATTGCAGCCCATTTACACTGTCCCCCCGCCTCACCACTGTGCACCAAAGATGTATCCCTCCGCGTAAAAAGTTTCATATGGACCCGTCGTAGTTTCGTTTCCACTCGCACCGGCTCTCTTTGACTTCCATAATTAATGCTAGGGAGATCATTTCATTTAGTTGCATTGTTTAAAGCAGTCTCTCTTTACTCGCGGCGGCAGTGGAGGAGGAACAGGTGAATGCGTGGATGTTGTGTTGAGTGTGTGTGTGTGTTTGTGAGGTGCAGACTAGTAAGTGTCCGCTGGTTAGAGCTAAAGTGTCTACAAACTTCATAAATCTTGTGAAAAGGCTAAAATAACTTCATATATAAGAGTAAACGTGTAACTAGGAAGCACCTGCTCCCAGCAGATTCAGACTGTTCTCACTCAAAACACTTACACCAGATAATATTTTTTGGAACATTTATAATTCATTCATTAATTTCCAAACTGTACAGACCTTTATATGGTTAAAAGTTCCAAGGCTGTAATCCCAGGCTGGCACTAAATGAGGCAACACACTGTCCAGCAACACCATGAACCTGTAGAAGCATAAAGGGAGCTGTAGTTTTTGAATGGATTTGTATTTCACAACCTTAACCAAATATAAAAGTTCCTGTAATAATGTCTTGGTGTCTTTACCTCTGAATGACGAGCGCCCGCCTGTAGAGCACGTCAGACGCTGTGCCCTGGAGCCGCGGGTATCGTACCAGGTTATTGGACTGAAACACGTCTGCGCTCAGCCCTAGGTCCCTTTCACAAGACGACTTTATCTTCAACCCGCGGATCCGGACGTCTATCCCTTCATCTGGAGCAAAAAATATAAAAAATAACACTGTACATTCCCTGGAAAAGACTGAATCCTGTCGGTCAGTCCTGGTATATTTATCTCTCAACCTGTCACTTCCCACTTCTCAAACTATAAATATGACAGAACTGTGAATATAAATCTCTCTCCTGTTGTGTTTCAATTCAATTTCTGACTTTTTCTTTTCAATGCACCTAAAAAGGTTGTTCACTTTTGGGGTCAGTTACCAAACATTTGCTCATGTGCAAAACAAGTACTACGTGCAAAAGTGGAGCAAGAGCCCGGCCATTTGTGCATTTTCACTCAGGTAGCATTCTCTTCACTGTAAACCCAATACTAATCCTAGCTAGAGATATGCCAGTTACTAGAGCTGGGTGATATGATGATAAAAATCAAATCGTGAACTGATCTATATGATGATCTTCTATTTTGGGAACATAGTCATATCGCGATTCAGTGGTTTTTATGATTAAACCAGAACAAACCAGGAGAAAACCAGGTCTAAAATCACGGACTGAATCTGGATTAAACCAGGACTAAACCAAGACGTAAACCAGACTAAAATCAAGGTCTCAATCAGAAATAAAGCAAGAGAAAACTGGGTCTTCTTAATCGGGTCTAACCTGGACAATATCCCAGACTGAACCAAGATTAAACCAGGACTAAACCATGAGCGACGCAGGTCAAAACTCTGGACTGAAACTTGGACTAAGACAGGTCTTAACCAGGACTAAACCACTACAACACAGGTCTAACCCAAAGAAGAAGCAGATGTCTTTAGTCGCCTTTAAAAGACATTATACACAGGAATTGTGATAAAATCGAAATCATGATAACATTTTTTGTCCATATCCCCCAGCCCTACCAATTACTTTGCTTCAAGTTTGCAAAATGGTGAAGTGACCGCAAATATTTAAGTTTATTTCCAACTTGTGTTTTAATAAAGAGTAACATTACTGTCCTAAACCTAGCTCGCCAGGCTGGAGTCCAGTGCTCAAGAGGACATTTCATTGCAATGATTCGCTAACACAACTTAAAATAATTAAGTGTTCTTCCTTGCTTTGGATTACATTTAACCTTTACATCTAGTTAAGTCCGCTAATTTAACAGGTTTCCTCACTTTTTCTAAGTTATCCCAGCTAATCAGGGTTTACAGTGTGGTTTACCCATCAGATTTGTGGCCTTAAAACTATAATACACATGATTTAAAATGTTAAATTCCTGTATGTATGTAATTAGTTAATGATTATATTCGTTTTGTTGATTGATTTTATCTGTTTTCTTGTCATTTTATGAAATTGTGAAGCACTTTGAATTGCCTTGTGTATGAATTGTGCTCTACAAATAAATTTGTCTTGCCTAAATTATGTCCAATGCGGCCACAAACCTAGACCTTTTATTTTTCAACTTGCGCTCTTTTTGCACCAGTGTCTTGATAAATGACCCCCTTTGTCTGGTGTTTGTCTGAGGAACCAAAACCAAACCTGTTCCAAATGATTGAATTAGCCGGGCCACATCACAGGTGTCCAACTTATCACTTACCAAAAGCATTATCAAACTAATAATCAGTAGAAAAACATAAAACCTTGTCAAATGCACTTTTATGTCTGAAATGTGAGAGTTATGAAATATTTTGTGATTCTAGTGCGCAAACTGAACCAAAAAAATCCTAAAATCCTTACCTCTACATTCTTCAATCCGGACTTCCATGATGGAAAAGTGCGAGACCATATCCTCCAGTACGCACACCTCTCCTATTAGGTTACTAAAGCCAAGAAAACACATTCATAAAGAACGGTTTGCTCCGTCTAGGAAACATGTTGTTGTTTTGAAAGGATAACTCACTCGTCTATTGTGACGTCGCTGAGTTTTTTGAGGTTGTCTCCTTCTCCTCCGTAAACAGTCACTCGTTTGGGCATATAGTTGTCATCGGTGGCATCTACTGTTAATATCAGCTTACTGCAACAATGAAAGGAAAGGGAATATTTTATTTAAAACATGGACTTTTTGGGGATAATGAAATCTGCCTTCCTTGTGATGTCATTGATGTAGCTGTGCAATAACTTTTCCTTTCTTTTTCCGTGTGATATGCAGCTCTTTGTTTCTTTGCTAATCAATGCTGATGTAAATTGTGAGGCTGTGAGAAATGTAAGCTCTGGTAGTGATGTGTTGTGTTGGTGCCCGGCTGCCCGTGATGTCCAAAAATAGTTTCTCCCGTTTGGAGAGGCAATAAAGGCTCATCTCATATTATTTGTTGCCCGGCCAGCCAGCCTCTTCTGTATTCTGTTCAAAAGCAGGAGCATCTGGGACTTTACTTGCAGCCAAACCCAAAACCAATACACTTTGCACGGCTCCAATCACAGGCACAAATTTGTAACACGTCACAAACGAGCCTCAAAGCAAACCAATTCAAATTCAGAACAAACTACAGTCTTTTAAAAATATGCACATTCAGGCAGCTACAAGGTGGTTACTTCGAGAAGAGACGCTTATTAGTACATAAGCATTTTCCATCCAGTGAAGATACTACCAGGTCCCTAGAGCTGAGTGCGACCCAGACTGAAAAAGTCATGATCCGTGTTCAGCAGAGGACACGGACTGTGTGTCTCGTAAAAAAACTTGTGCACTCCACGATTTGTTTATTTGGTTGGGACAGTGCATGTTAAAGAACACACATGAGACACATGCCTGACCTATTACATGTTTTTAGTGGAAGGGGAAACTAGAGCACCCAGAGGAAACCTACGCAGACACAAGCTAGATTGGTGAAATAATCAGTGTTCATATCATTACATTACCATGACTGTGAAGAACTTGGCTAATTTCTCCGGTTAGCCCCAAGTTAAAGCCACTACGCCGTCAAAGCATCATTATGCTCCTCTTACTCAGCCTCTGCTCCAGTGTAACAAACGTAGACTCTCCTCATTGCTTCATATGTAAAATACCAAAGTGCCACAGTTTTTTTAACATGTACAACTTGGATCAGATGTTTTCAACTGGTTCTGCCCCATGGACCACCATTCTGACTAAGCAGTAGTCTGTGGCCCACTGTGTGTGCAATATAAGCCTATTTTTTTGTATAAAAACGGGCTATATACTTTATTTTACAATGCTTTGTGTTGTCAAATGTTTAAAATAACATAAGTACAATAAAAGAAATAGATCGACTTGATATTCATGAATATTCAATATGCAGCGGCCCTAGTGTATTTTAGTAGTTAAACTGGATAGCAAGTGGACCACCAGCAGTACTGCCACGGACCACTAGTTGAAAACCCCTGACTTCGATAAAGGGAATAGTCAACAAAAACCACAGATAAAACAGTGTAATGCACAGTTGTAA
>OMNZ01114857.1:0-18964 GCA_900303255.1 Lesueurigobius sanzi
TCCTGCTAACTTTAACCCACATTAAAACATCAACTGTCCGCTCTGTGAATCTTCTACAGCAAAAAAATCTCTTGATTTGTTTACCTCTTATATCAGACAAATATACAAAACGCATAAATTGTTACTTTTCAGACATAAATGTGAAGATCTCAGTCGATGTTTCCCCATTAATCTCAATAGACTGCTGCTCTCACCGAAAGGGGGCGTTAACCTTTTCGTTGCTCCTGTCTATTGCGATACTTAGCAATGTGGACATTCAATTTAGACACATGTAACATCTTTTTTAGCAAATTGTGTCAAAAGAAAACTCCAAAAACACTAATCAGAACCAAACCAAGGCCAAAAATTAAGTAAATTAAGAAAGTTATAACTAAAACTGAACTTCTGCACAGTTTGGTTTTAGAGACTGATATTACATCACCTAATATTGCGATACGATATTTTTCGTTATATTGTGCAGCCCTAATCCCTAGTTTTATTACTTTTAGTTTTGATTTCAATTCATTCTTGGAGGATTGTGCCGTATTCATCACTTTATTCACATTAAAATAACAAAAGTGTTGCTTATCTTCAATGGTGATACAGTTTTGTCTCTTCTCCAGGATCCAGGCTGGATTGGCGTTCTTCAAATTCTGTAATGGAAAATCGTGGTGAGTAGCTCTTTGTGGTCTGTTAAGTGCAGTGTGAATGCAGTGGATCCACTCATTTAGCTGTACATCCAGTGTTTATGAGGCCCGCGCACATTTTATGGTCCGCTCCAGAGGACAGCTATACATCTTCTAACCCCAACGCCTGACAGTTCCCCCTGCACTCAGTGGCTTTTCAGGCTTTTCTATGAATCTATTTGTAAAGTGTGTGACTCGAAGGAAAGCTGTGGTCCCGGCAGAGAAGAGCTGTGCTTATGATAATTGCAGAAAGAATGCAGGAACTTTCGGATTGTGTCTTGTTGACAAGGGCCCGCACCACTTTAAAAACAAAGAACAACACAAGTGAAGGAACGTTATGTATGTGATTTGGTGTGAAAATCAGAAATATTTAAATAGCAATTAAAGCAAAACTGTAGTAGATTTTGAAGTCTGGTGGGTGCTGAGCCTGCTTTTGTATTTTGTTTTATTTACTGTACAATTTTAAAAGCAGTGGTATGTAACACCAATACAATACAATAACACCAAAACCACAGTAAAAGTCCAGTTTCTCATGTATTTAAATCTATGAACAATCTAAGAAAGTAAACGAATTGCAGCCTAAAGTTGAATATGCTTTGCAGTGGCCTTTCCTTGCCAGGCTGCTGCATATGTGCGCCTCAGTGTGGCGCTGTAACCTGGCCAGAGTTATTTCAGGATGAATTTGTTTAGCACAAATTCATAGCCATCGTTCGTGAAAAGGACTGACTTTCAGAGGGATATTTGCTGCTGATTGGATCATGCCAATCAAACTTAGCTAAACATCAGAGCACTAAAGCAATTCAATATTTTGTTTTTAACGAACGCTGTACTTTCTTAACCTGGCAAGAGCCAAATAGACATTGTGTAGCACTCGTAGTTGAGTTCTCCACAATATCAATCTGGGACCGCTCCAAACAAATCCGTTCAGAGTTTCGCTCGTAGTTATTTGTTAGATAGCGGCTCTGAGCTGTATATCATAATGTCGTCTTAATAATGTCGTTTGCGGGTTGAAGGCACCTTAACCCACACTACCTTATTTTCGAAACAAATGTTTGTTTTGCTCGGCACCTGCTGCTTTCGTCGCTCCGTCCCACTGGTGGTCCTGGCTCAAACACTTTAGCGGGCTCGGGGCAAGATGGATTCTTGTGTGTTTGTGAAATCACAAATACCGCGAGAATTCAGCTTGCAGGCAAGGTTAGTACTTACTGTCTCCACTGCGTTGTTAATCAGTATCGATAAAACAAACTCACGGCAAATGCTGCCTTGTGATTGGTCTGACACATCTGGCTGATCTGAGTTTCGTTTGGAGCCTTTAAAGATGGATTTATTGCAAGGCTCAGTCAGTCCAGACAGTCCAGCTTGCAGCACAAGGGTGAACAGGTTGTGGATTGGTCAAACGTTGATGGAAACTAGCAGAGTGTGGAGCTGTATCTGTGAGAGAAGAGGAACACCATTAAACACTAGCACCCTCTTTAGAAGCAGCAAAGGATGATGCCAAAAGCTTTGAAAACTGTGATCTATCTAGACACGATTGCCCAATGTGTGTGCTAAAATTAGACAAGGTTGTTTGATAATATCGTATTTGATATGAAGAAATATAAAGGATTTTGGGCATGCTGGTCATCTAAACTAGAAGTAATAGCTATTTAGGTGACATGTGACAGTGTCTTGAAATCAGAGTAGGTCAAATAGTTGATTTGCATTGCTCATGGTCTGTTATTCATCATATTAAATGTTATTGTGTTTCAGTGCTCACTATTGAGGCTATTTGTCATACTAAAAACAATTTCTTCCATGAATAGTAAGCATCTTAAAAGGAGGAGGAGGGCGGGTGGGTTAGGGGAGTCTTGTGCTGAGATTGCGTGAGGAAGTGATTAGAGCTGATGTGGACAACACAGAGGCAGGCTGTGAGAAAGTACAGCTGCTACACTCACAGCCTGGAGCTGATAGAGAGCAGCCTGGGCCAGGACAGGTACAGGCCCCTCTGGGGCTCAGACCATGGGACAAAGTCTTTATGTGGAGACCTTACCTCAGGACCCACAGGAGTACAGCAACCATCAGGGTGAGTTCTGTGTGCGGCGTAAGGCACACTTTTGCATCTGTATTTTAAAGAATAGTTTTAAACTATATTCATTGGTTTTAAGGGATTTTATCCCAGCGCCTCACCACTGACACAAAAATCATGCTATACTGCTGCATTTGAGATTCTTCTACAGTAATACACTTTTACACACAAGTAATACACAAGTATTGTCCTGTATTTTACCAACAGTAACTTTTAGGAAGTTGTTCTACTGAAAGCAATTGGTCTGATTATAACCTCTTTGTGCTGTCAATTAAGCAGATTACGTTTCATAATCTGTCCTGACATTGCGTAGTGTTATAATAAGGATGAAGGTATTTCACAAGCTGTCGTTCTGTGGGCACTTATGTAACAGATCAGTCTCCTAAAAGTGCCGGCTCACCTGACCTGCTCGGGCACTAGCATCTGAGTCATGAGGCTGTGAGGGTCTCAGGGGTTGTGTGGGTGGAGCTTAACGACAGAGGTACGTCAGTGGCTCTTGCACCATGTGTTTCCTCTCTGCTCTGTTATCTTGGCCTGGCTCCTGAATACAGATTACTCTACTGTCTTTGTTCTAAATCAGTGCGATTCTCAATCCTTGTTTTCACGCCAAGCACCACCTCAGGTTTCAGTCGTGGAAAGCAGGCCCAAAACGTTAAGGATAATACCAATGACAGACAAAACAGATACCAAATAGTTAAACTACAACACAGTGAGTGCTAACATTATTTTAGAACATCTGTTCCAAATGTATATAAAGTGTCTCGTATATCAGCAAAAATGTTTTCTTGTTTTTTTCAATATCAGTGTTTTTTCCATAAGCAGCGTCAGAGCCCAGTGTGAGAGGAAGAGGTTGTCTTTGTTGGTCTCAGAAACAGGGTGGAGTGCCGTTTCCTCCCTGTGTTTCACCCCCCATAACTTCTCCACTCTTTCTCTTTGTAGTCTTTCCTCTCAGTCCCAAGTCTAGCACTATAGCGTGTCCACATCATCCAGATTGCTTCTCACTGCAGATGAAACAATGTCTGGTTGGGATTATTTTTTGTGGGAAAATCGTGATCAATGTTCAACAATATGCTAATGATATTGGATGGTACCTTTTATATTTGGATTTATGGAGCAGCAGAAAGCAAAGGATTCTACCCCAACAATATTGTGATGTAGTGGTCTGTGAATTCATCATCGTTGCGGGAGTGGAGTGAGCACAGTTAGCACTTCTCTTGCTTCACTGGCTTCAGCTGAGGCTCGGTGTCAGTGCTCCTCTGGCAGGAGGCAATGTAAACCTCTGTCCTGGAGGCTGCCCTCAGCAATGCCTCATCCTGAGGATCATGTAAAATGGATTTCTGTTGTTATTCAAAGCTGGACTTTCTTTGCTGCAGCCTAGTGGAGTGTGGATAACCAAAAGAAGTAGTTTTGTGACTTTCCAATGCTCTTACTCTGTCATGGCTTGCTGTTGCAAGTCCCATCACCGTGGAAGTTGGACGCCTAGCTCTCTTCTTCAAGGTAGAGCTAGTGTGCATTTTTCTTATTTGCAGAGTTGCAATTGGTGCACTGTTGATACATTTAAATTAGTAGATGACATACACACAGAGTGTGTACTTTAGTTGTTTTAAACAATAAGCTTGCTACCAGCAGCACTGGGATAGCCTCAAAGAATAGCTGTAAATGGTTTGTCCTTCAACTGCAGAAATTTGGTGTTCATTTATCCAGTGTCAGCAGACATAGTGCTGAAGTGTCCCTTTGCAGGAAACTACTGTGTGGCTGCCAGCTCTCCGGTGCTGGGATGACTCTGTGTCTAAAATATAAAAACATTTTCTCCTTGTGAAGGCTAACATTGTTTTTGCTATTTCTGTCCTTTATTGAACTAACCGGGTGTTTCTGTATCAGTTTCTGAATGTCGTGGGAATGAGACTGCATGGCGCTCCTGACGCCGAGACATCCTGTGTGTATTGAACTGGATGTTTCAAACTTGAGCCCATTCCCATTCCACTGAATATTATGTCTGCTGAACAGAGCAGGTGCAGCGTTGTAAGAGACTGGGGCAGTGTCAGTGGCCTGTCAGTCACAGTATTTCTATTATTATTATGACTTCATGAATGCTCAGCTGAAGAGCATCAATGCCACTTCATTATGGTCCTCTAAATGCAGAGGCTGGTTTGTGATTAATTTGATCACACAGTACAATTCATGTTAACTTGAGGGTAATAGTTTCTAATGAAGCAGCAATACTCTTACTTGAGTTAAAATAAAGTTACTCTTCCCTGTGAGTAAATGTACATTTGAGAAAAATGCATGTATGTTGACATGCAAAAATAGATGTAGTTTTTGTACCTTATTGTTCAAAATTATTTATTTCATAATTTTATGGTATTTTATTTGACAATATCAGGATTATTTCATGTTTGTTATTATTACGTCACCACCAACTTGAACATTCAAAGTGTTATCGGTACTCAAGTAGCATTTTCTCCAAGTACTTTAAGACTTGAGTAATTCTTACTTGAGTAAATATTCTTTATTTACTCAAGTAAATAAAGAATATTTATTTACTTGAGTAAATAAATACTCTTACTTGAGTAAATATTCTGGCTACTGACCTCTGTCTAAAAGGTTTCTCTCTCACTGACCTCTGCGTATGTGGTGTAGTGCCCTCACTGCCCTGTCTAGAGGCAGGCAGTGTGCCTTTCTGCTATAGAGGTAATGCAGGCTGGAGGCCTGATAAAACCAGGCCAAGGAATGCAAGCACTTGACAGAGAAAGTCTGGCTGCACGCCAGCTTTAGAGCTCTATTAACAGTGGATGTGTGGAGGAGTCCATGAGCTACTAGCATCCCACTGCCAAAGCACACTCTGTCCCTGCAAACTAAACAACAGCTAAACATAACAACTGCTGTAATGCCCTTCACAAAGACAACGACAATGATCTCGACTCAAGACCAAACTTAAACTCTTGTGGTGTTACTAGTTCTACTAAACAACGGTTTACTTTACATTGAAATATTGTACTTTCTTGTATAGATGATGCTGTTGAGCAGTACCACGGCACTATGGTGGGAGAGGGGGGCAACACAGGGGAAAGTACTCCAAAGCGCAAGACCAAGTTCTCAACTCTGGGCAAGATCTTCAAGCCCTGGAAGTGGCGCAAGAAGAAAAGCAGTGACAAGTTCCAAGAGACATCAGAAGGTTTGTCTTAAATATAAACATTGTCTACAATAGCATGCACTGCTCTGAAATAATATTATACATGTAATTTGTTTTTTATCGTCTACAGAGCTGGAGAGGAAGATGTCAACGAGGCGTACGAGGCAGGAGCTCATAGAGCAGGGTGTGCTGAAGGAAGTCCCGGACAATGGTATGGAGGTATATGTGATTCATCTGACAACACAGCATCTGTATCTGACAGTCGCCTTGGGCTTTCACTCCCACTCCACTGTCAAGTCATCAGTGCATTGTCTGTATTGTACAAGAGTTTGAAAAATGTTTCAGAAATGAAATTTACTCTTCACCTTGGCTGTTTTGTGAAGGATCACAATATTTATAATTAAAATGGCATGGTGCTCTGTAGCATTTTAGAAAAGTGGAACAAATTGTGCCTTGCAGCAAAACCGCCTCGAGAGAGTTGTGTGTGAACTGACCCTACTGCTGCACAAGCTGTTTCTTAACACCTAACTACCAGCTTATGTTACTACTCAAAATCACAAGTCTGACTGTTCTCCTGGTCTCACATCACCAATATTTCGTTTCATATTAACCTCTTAAGCCCTAGGCCTTTTTCTCCAAAAATCATTTCTTTCCATCATAGGTGTACATGGCTAATCTTGGTAGAGCTTAGAGATGACGATGGAAGTGAAATAAAAATAAATGATGTTGTTTGACAATGAAATGAGGTTGCCATGGGTTTGAATGAATTTACGCCTGAAAAAAACACACACATTTTCCCGCAAAAAGGCCTTTTTCCTCCCTGTGGTGGAGCAAATAACAACAGAAATGGATAATCCCACATCAGCTGTCACTAATTTGCAACTTTGGAATATTTTGCTGCGTAAAACACATACGTTAGTAACTGTATCTGAAAGCACATCCCCATTTTTGGAGACTCTCGGTCTTACCCCAGGGCAGCTGTGGCTACAATAGTAGCTTACCACCACCAAGTGTTGAGTGAATGAATAATGCAAATAATGTAAAGCACTTTGAGAGTCTTGAAAAGCACTATATAAATTCAAGGTATTATTATTATTAAGAGGTTAAAGTGTTATTAGGTCCGGTACTAAGTCTGTTTCTGCCTCACAGATCCAGGTGTGGATTCACAGAATGTGAAGCAGTCCAATGTGAAGAATGGGCACACTCTGCCGGTGAGCACAGGGGTCAGTACGGGGCCTGTCCGAGGAGGCAGGAGTCCAAACAGCCAGGGCAGGCTTCCCCTGGACTCAGACTTCAGGAGTGGTCCGGCCTGGCTCACTCAGGCGGAGGAGCGTAGCATGGCTTTGGGGTGCCGCCCCACTGGACTGCATGAGGACACTCGGAGGGGGGGCGGAGTGGGAGCACGCACACACGGAGATGGAGACTGGAAGCCTAATGTTGTCTGGCAGGGACAGCTTCACGCTCCAATGGAAGAGGGCCGACGTATGGGGCGCTTACATCCTGAGAGTGAGCAGAGAAGGCCTGGACTCCAAAAAGTCCCGTCTGAGGATGGCAGGAGGACTCGAGAGGTGGACTGGAAGCCCACACTCCCTCGACATGCATCTGCTGAGGAGGGCAGGACCCGCAGAGGTGAGTCACGGCCAGTTTGCATCATTTGTCTTCATCCACCTGCAATTTTCCACCCACACAAAAGATCCCTGAAGTGGAGCTTTGAAACTCACCTGAATTAAAGTAGCTATGTACTTGCACTTTGAAGCTGTCACTGCTCTTACTCCTGTCCTGACAGATATAGCCAGGCGTCTGTAGATCCCACGGGTCCTGTTCCAGCACAGTTCTTATTGAGGTGCATGAGGGAATAGCTCGTCCTCTCCTCATTAATGTAGCACCATCACTATACCCATTAAACACTGTCATCTGTGATAATTGATGATGAGCTAAGTAATTTAATGGCAACATGACATTAGATGTTTGATGCTGTTTGACACCTTATTTACACTCACTTATCAACACATGAGACAGCAAATATTTTTTTCTTTTTCTCGATTTTCTCTAAAAAGAATTGTGCCTCATTTCATTTTTGTGTCCTGCAAATAAATACCTGTAGGTTTTGAATTGAGGATGAGTAGTAGGTATCTACAGTTTCCTTTGTTTTCCTTCACAGCTGATCCGTAGATAATGTCCTTCTCACATCTTTTCACATAGAGCTTTGTGTAGGGCTGGGCGATGATGATAAAAATCGAATCGTGATCTGGTCTCCATGATGATCTGCCTTTTTGGTAACATCGTCATATCGTGATTCAGTGGTTTTTATGTATAAAGCAGCTCTGAGCTCAAGTACTTTCTCTCCGCTCACTGTTTCTACTGTCAGGATTAACCCAGGATTAAACCAGGAGAAATCTAGGTCTAAACCAGGTCTAAAATCAGGCAATATCACGGACTGGATCTGGATTAAACCGAAACTAAACCAAGTAAAACCAGACTGAAATCAAGGTCTAAACTAGGACCAAATTAAAAAGGACTAAACCAGGTGGCTTTAGTCGCTTTTAAAAGACAATATACACATGAATCGTGAGAAAATCAAAATTGTGATTTAGTCTAAAGAAAATTGTGATACGATTTTGCCCAGCCCCAGCTTTGTGTAAAACTGGGGAAAATTTACAATATTATTACATGAAAAGTGGTCAATACAAAGAAATTCTCACTCAAGCTTTGCTCTTCATTTTGTCATTATTATTTTGTTAAATAAATGAAAATCAAGCAAATAACCTACATATCCGTGATAGGTAATATCTAAAATTGTTCATTAAAGTGATTAAATGTAATACAAATTTTATAAAATGTGCAAAATCGACCACCTGGCCCTCCTTCTCTGATCTGATCATAATCCCTGTGTCCCTGTAGGCCAGTGTTTCCCAACCAGGGGTACGGGGACCGTACGCGAGAGGTTAGCAGGGGGTACTTGGAATAATTTCAGATAAAACACAAGATGAAACAAAAGGTATTTTTGATTATTATGGTCAAAGAAAAGACATTTTAAAACATTGAACTGTAAAGAGTGAGATTTTGAGAGTATTAGCCGTCTTTGTTTTTGTCATTCACTTTCTAACTAATAAACAAAACCATCGAAGCAGGGGGTACTCACAGTAAAAATGAAAGGCCCAAGGGGTACGTGAGACAAAAAAGGTTGGGAACCACTGCTGTAGGCTGCCGCTTTGTGCAATGATAAGGACTTTCTCTGAGCTGGCTTGCAATCATTTGTGATTTGAAAACAGGCGAGCGATCAGGAAGGGAGGGAGAGGAGCTAGATTTGTTACTTTTCGAAACTACTTTCTCATATTTTGGATAACTTCCAGACTATCACTTTAAATGCTAAATGTATTTGTGCTTTATAAGTTGTTGGTTGTGGCAACATTTTAAAGTATTTACTCCACTTTCATCTTTTCAGTAGATTCAGACAGCCCTTTTGTCCCCGACGCTGAATCTCATCGAGACCCTATACGTGAACCTCCAAAACATACAGTGATGTCACCTCCAAAATGGCTGCTGAGCTCCGCCCCTGAGCCCGGCAGCGAGAGTCTGCAGCTCGCCCCGTCCAGTCCCAGTCCGGCCCAGTATTCCTCGCCAAACACTGCTCCAGCCTCCAAACCGGTCCGGTCCGTGTCGTCCGCTGGTGTCTCCGCACAACTCACTCCATCCTCAGCCCAAATGATCCCCTCGTCCCAGGGCGTCAAGCAGCCTCCTGTGCCTCCCCCCAAACCTGTCAACAGGGGCAACGCTGCTATGCTTGGTGAGTGTCAACTTTAGTATTTTTTACAGCAGCGCAGTCTATAATATATTATTACAAATCTCCACTATATTGTTCATTTTGTGGTAAACTCCTAAACAGTAAATGTTCCAGAGTAAATTTTACTCGGTTCAGACTACGTTTGGTCCAAGTCTACTACACTTTAGGTCAGACACCATGAGTGACAATAACATGACACTAAATACAATGTGCTCTTTATTTTCAATAAAAAGGCTGAGGCCACATGGCGCTTCATCTGTCACAGGTCAAGGAGGAAGTCATGGAAGCCAGAACTTCATGAGACTTGATGAACAAACTGCTATAAGTCAAACCAAAAAAACAAAACAAGTTATTAACTTAAAGTGCAGAATGAATAATTATGAATATGAATAATATGAATATGAATAATTTGAAGGATAATTTTGTCGACACTATTTGAATTATTGTAATTATTTAAAACTGTAAATACCACAGCCCTGTGCACGCCGGTCATGGTGCACCATGACTCAGCGCTGGGACACACATGATCGTACAGCAGATACAGAACAGATACTTTGTTTAGTTGAATTTTTAATATGATAGTTATAAAATATCAAATACATAGGTTTCTGCATTTTTTTTCTTGCCTCAGTCCTAAGAACTGGACTTGATTAAAGGTCTTTGCTGCTTCATCTGTTGCTCTGTGTAAATGAACAAGTGCAATGTGGCCTCAACCTTTTGTTAAAATAAAGAGCACATTCTGTTCCACGTCATGTTATTGTCACTCATGGTTCTGGTTTTCTAACCTGGAGTTTAACTCTGACCAGAGTAAATTCACAGTGACACTGAGTAGAGTGGGATCAAATGTAGTCTGAACAGAGTCAAATTTACTAATTTACTAATTTACTGTGTAGGTTGAAAATACATTATTCTTTTGCAAGGAACTAAGAAGACCATGACCCTGCTCCTTTTCAGTAAAAGCGACATGACAAAGAGCCCAAATACAAAATGTTTAATACTACAAACGCCACAAATCAGTACATATTTAATATTAATTTCCACATTCAATAGAAAATGTGATACAACGGACAACTTTTGACCAGAAATACAGTATGATGTCTAGACCCTATTTTTTGTATTTTTGACAAAATTAGTTGAGCAACGTCATTATTTTCCAAGAACTTTTGATTTAATGCCAGTGGATTATATTTAATGCTTTTTAATGACATTTAAGGCCTTATTTTTGACACAATTCATTTAATGACTCAATGCTTTTTAATGCCCCTGGGAAACCCTGTGTTATTACTAATGGCCCATAAAAAGCTAATGACAGGTTACATTTCTTTGTGTTGAGTTTCGGTGTCTTTTTCCACGGGGAAAAACACAATGTACTTTTATGAATCACTGCACGAGTGTTTGGCTACACACGTCCTGTTAATGATGTTTATCTAACAGCTTGAGCTCTGATTCCCCAGTTAATTACTTGTGATGCCTGTGCTATTCTTGTACATTTTTTCAGCTTTTTTGATATTGAGATAACAGGACTCCAGCGAGGAATATTTAAACAGATGACTTTAGCTGTGTATTTTTTATGAGGGCCTACATATTTTGCATACTGTTCAAATTCCATTTTTGATTATCTTCAGAAAGTCAAGTGATTTTACTGAATTGGTTTGTCATAGTAGGCCAGCTAGGTCTGAGGGGCCATTCAGAAGCATGAAAAAATGGAGTTTATGAATAAGCTGAAGGAATGGTCTCGTCCTTGTTAGTCTCCGCCCTGCAGGGGGGAGAGAATGCTCAGCTCCCTCTCTACTGGTCGTGTTGGAAGCGTGATTGCGACTATGATGTCTACCTGTCCCTACCAGTGTACCTGTGCCGGCGGGCCGGGGGCCTGCGCTCAGGTAAAAACCTCCACTGGTCTGTGTCAAGACGGCCATGTCTGGAATGCCAACGTCATGTTGCATCCTTCAGCTTCCAGCTAGTTTCCCTTGTAGTCATTTCACTTACTGTCTGGCCTTTGCTTCTTGGATGTGGTACAGAAGATAAAAAGCGCATGCACAAAGGGTTAATGCTAGGTGCTTTGCCTTTGGCATTTAAATAACTTTGACCGCTAGTACATCACAGAAGTGCACTGAACATTTATAAACATGGTTTAAAATGATTCCTCAGTCTTCATCTGTACTCTGTAGTTGAAGTGTAGGATGTTTTGATCTTAAGATCGTCATCAGCTTAATCTAGACTTGAAGTTCAAGTCTTTATTCAGCTGATGACGATCTTTGGACTAGGATCGAAACCTAGTCCCAACCTAGTCCTACACTTCAACTACAGAGCACAGATGAAGACTGAGGAATCTTTGTCTACGATGGACAACTCCTGTACGACTGAGAACCTACAGAGATGGTTTAAAATGAATCATTATTGGTTATTACAATATCAGACTGAACAAAGATCAGAGTTAATAATCATGTCTCAACAGAGAACTACATAAAGCTTGTTATGTTTTTGCCTTGTTGTTAAAGCACCACTTCTCATATTATCCTGTCTGTTGTCTCTAGCTGTGCTTCTTCTGTCAAACCTTAACAAAAACTATGTTATATAAATGTGTCTGAACTACTGGAAGATGGCTTTTGAGCTTTGAGCGGCTTTTCCTCTGTGCACTTGCGCACAAATGGGGTGGTATAGAAATGGGCATTTTGAGCATGCAGGCCATGCATCACTTTTATCTCTGTGACCTGGGCACATGCTACACATATATATTCTTCTTCTTGTTAATATATGCTCTCATATCCGAGAGTCACAGGTCACTGTCTATCATATAATTGTCATATTTATACTGGTAGCAATTTACATTGTTATATTTGCATGTGAGTGTGTCACAGAAACAAAAGCAGCCACACGGCAAAAACGATAAACTCTGGGTTCTCAATGACACCCTCCAGGGTAATTGTTTTTAATAGATTTAATTTGTACCTGTAGGTGACTATACACAAGCAACAGGAGGAAATAGTCTAGTGCCTGCAAAGCCGTCTCCTCCAATGCCTCCTAAAAGGACCACTCCTGTCACCAAACGCAGCACAGAAGACGGCTCGACTTCAGTGCATCTCATCAACCCCTCATCACTTTCAGTTGAGGACCACAACAACCTCCCCCTGGGCTTTCAGCTGCCTCCTCCTACCCCCTCTCCCCCTCTCCCTGCACACATACACCCTCATCATCTGCACCATCAGCACTCGTATCCCCATACACTGCCTCAGCCCATCCCTCTGCTCTTTGACCCGCCCAGTCCTCCCACTGAGTCGCCCCAGCGCCCGACTCCTGTCCCACTGCACATCATGATTCAGAGAGCCCTTTCCAGTCCAGGACCGGCCCAGCCACACCCAGATGGGGCACAACGAGCACATGCTCTGCTCTTTGAAACCCCTGAGTACCAAGGAGGTCGTCCTCTCCCAGTCAGCATCCAGCCACTGAAACTGTAAGTTTAAGACTCTTATACATAGCCTAATATTAAAGCTTGACGTTAACATCAATATCCTGTACATATTTTGGCAGAGGGTTTAATACCACCTGCAGCCAATGCATGCTGGTGCTAGGTCTTTGAGCAAGACATTTCACCTGCATTGCCTCCAGGGGCTGTGTACACTGGGCTTTGAATGGGTGTGTGCTTGTGAGTGCAAATGAATGGATGTGGCTGTTGTTGTGGTTAGTACAGTATGATGCAAAACAAATATTTCACATAACAACCAGCTCTGCTTGTGTCTGGACAGATCTGAAGATGATTATTCAGAGGAGGATGAAGATGATGAGGAAGAGGAGGAGTATGATGGTGAGATCCCGCAGCCGGAGTTGGAACCCCGAAGTCGGCGGTGTTTAGTGGGAGATGTGGGTGTGTGCATGATCGCTGCCGGAAACAGTAGTGAGGAGGAGGAGGATGATGATGATGAACAGGACATGGATGGAGAAGACAGTGACTCTGACGGGCCAGTACTTTATAAAGATGAAGACTCAGATGAGGAGGAAGAGGACGAACCCCCACCCAGTGAGTACAGTTACAGTGGATTTTCCAATCTTTGCACCCTGGAATAATAATGAGTGTGTATTTCTCTCAGGTGCATTAGCAAGCAGGGTCAAAAGGAAGGACACCTTGGCCCTAAAGCTCAGCAGTCGTCCATGTGCCTCAGACAGGTTCATTCAGGACCGGCACAACAACCTCACCTGGCAAAGCAGGGAGCAGTGGGAGGCCATTCGCACTCAGATTGGAACTGCACTCACAAGGTTAAATAGATATAGAAAATAACTTTTTTTGACTGATAATAGAAGATAATAGAGTCCATGTGTTTGTCCTACTTATTGGCTGACTGACAGTATGATGAAGCTGTTTAAAAATAGCACTCTTATTTTCTCACTTCAGACGACTTAGCCAGAGACCCACTGCTGAGGAACTGGAGCAAAGAAATATTCTTCATCGTAAGTATTATTAAAAAGAAGTACCAGTGCTATATAGTTTTAGTCCTTTGCCGAGTTATGTTCAATCTTAATTTACTCTAAATATAAAAACGTTCTGTAATCTGTGAATGATTGCTGTGTGATGCTTTGTGTCACTACACTGTTGTTTGTTGTCTAATTTTAATTTTTATGTGTAATTTTCAGCAAAGAATCAAGCTGACAGACTAGCTGAGGTTAGAGAGATCAAAAGGCGTCTGACAAGAAAGGTAACACCACCATTAACTAATAACTATTATTGAAATATAGTTGACTCATGTTACTTGTTACTCACTCCTACCTGTTTCCAGCTGAGTGAAAGACCCACAGTTGCAGAACTACAAGCGAGGAAAATCCTGCGGTTCCATGAGTATGTGGAGGTGACTGATGCCCAAGACTACGACCGCAGAGCAGACAAGCCCTGGACCAAGCTGACCCCTGCAGACAAGGTGCCATCACTTTTACTGCGTAGTGCAAACAGTATATATCTTGATGAGTTAAAATGACTATAATTAGGTATAATTTGAGTGCAAAACTACTTGTTCTATTGGCAGATAATTGTACTTACCTCCTCAAATCAAGGACAAATTTACTTATATCAAGAACATTTAATTATTTGTAGATAACCTTTTTAATGTACTTTTTCACATGTTTCAATCTGATTTTTAAAGTAACATTTATTTTGCCCCTTCTTTTGGCATTTATTGTGTGCAAAGAAGTTTGTGGGGAAACAAAGAGTTTGTGCTGTATTTTTAGTCATCATAAACCCAGAGGGTGCACTGATGCCAATGACAAATAGCCTGGTGCATGCTACTGTATTTGTAAACATTACAGGTGTACAGAAGGGTGTAAAATGTGCAAGAGAAACTAGATACAAAGTGCTGGGGAAGGTGCTCTTTGGCGTTTGGGGAACAGAAACTCAAAAGGAAAAAAAGAAAAAAAAGTCACTCCTCCCATACTACATCGTGGGCATATCGGAAAACTGTATATTTTTGCCTACGATGGACAACTCCTGTACGACTGAGAACCTACACAAACTCCCATACTACAATTCTCTATTTACATTTTATAAAAAGCCTTTATTGTACTGGGCTAATATATATTAAAATCTTTTAAAACATATTATAGGTTCTCAGTCGTACAGGTGTCCATCGTAGGCCAAGATTCTTCAGTCTTCAGCTGTACTCTGTAGTTGAGTGTGTGAAGTAGTGAAGATCGAAACGTCCTACACTTCAACCACAGAGTACAGATGAAGACTGAAGAATCTTGGCCTACGATATTGCTGGTTTGTTCCATGCGTATCAGCTCCGACAAAGCGTTTCTCAAGAAGGGAGGACCAGCGACTACGTCTAACACTGGTGACCTGAGGGCGTGCACAATTGAGAAAGGACACACCCTCACAATTAAGTGACATCGCCCAAGAGAGTAAACAGAGCCAAAAAGAGAACAGAAAAATAAGAATAATAAACATTGCTACAGAAAAGGACTAAAGTAAATTTCCTCATTTGATTATAGATATACCAAGTTTCCCTTGTAGTAATAGTTTTACATGATCCCCTCCTCTGCTATGCTTCTGGGTGTGTTCCAAAGCTTCCACCCTGAGACTAAAAAATCTCTTGCCATAGGGTAATCATTCAAAGTTATAAAATATGCCAAATGTGCCTATCCTCTCGTCCATGTGAAGAATTGGGATGTCTGGAAGATGTTAGTTTTGTTAAGAAAGATTTAGCATGCTCGTTAGATTGAATAGTGACCATAGGGACATGTCTGCACCAATATTTCAGGATGCCCAGATTGTCACTACCAATTGTTGATTGATGAAATATTTGCGCAGATCTTCACACTTCTGAAGTTTGAAGATATTTTGTTCTTATTTCCAACAATTAGAATAAAGTGCTTGTTGCCCCTTCAAAACGTTGATACCAAACTTGAGTTTAAACTTAACAATCTTCGTTTTCATGGTTTGTAAATGTGAAATATGGGCGTATAGCCTTAAGTCATGTTTATTTTCAGGATTCTTAACATTTACACTCCTGTTTTAGGCAGCCATCCGGAAAGAGCTCAATGATTACAAAAGTACTGAAATGGAGGTTCACGAAGAGAGCAGAATGTATACAAGGTACATAGATGCTCGATTTTTATTTTGCAGAACTTTTTTTATGTGGAGCTATTCTAGATTGCTTTACCTGTTTACTTTTTTTCCCCTCCAGGTTTCATCGGCCTTAGATTTCTCATCTCTTTGTGGAAAGCGCACAACTCTCTCAATGGCAGCAATTGTGTCTTTTTGCGGGCAGATGATGCACACATAGGCCTTCTGTGAAAATGTTGAATAAGGCCTGAGAATGACTGAAAAACGCTTCTCGCTTCTGTCCATTGACCACACACTACATTGCTTGTTTGGGCTGGTGGATGTGAATCAGATGCAGTACTCCTCCTGCAGGGGGAGCCACGTGCCAATGAATAGAAGTGGCCGAGGACCTACAGGGCTTCTCACTTTGCCCTTTAGTGGTACCTCTCAGGGACAAGAATCACCATTGATGCAGCCTCATTCTGTGTTGCCTTTTTTGTACATGGAATTGCTAGCTCATTCTATTAATGTAAGAACAATAGTAATAATGGCTTCTAATATGTTATGTAGTAATAATTAATAAGAGAAACAAACTGCTACTTTGAAATGGATTGCCAGTGGGGAACAGAAACTGATTTGATCAGTTGTTGGATGAGACATCTCATGTGTTTTATTACAATGTGTACAGACCTGACATTGACACTAGGAAAGATTTACTTCAAAATATTATGTAAAGCACAAACATCATTTAATATTGATCTTTGGGGCATAATATTAGTAGATTTTATCAAAGCCTTTGCTATTTGGCTTGCGTCTATTTATTATAATAACTGTGTTGTAAGGTGGCCATACTGACTCTTGGGGAAGGGGTAGCCGACCATTAAGGTGGCTGTTATTGTTTGTGTGCCAATTTGTATGATGCCTCAAGTTAAGGATGCTGGTTCAATGCATGAGCCAAGACAGAATCCAGCCTCATTTCATCTGGATACTGTCAGTTCTTTTATAATATTCTTCCCTTTAAATATCTAAAAATGCAATGCATTCTGTAGCCATTTTGCAACATGGTTAACAAGTCAACTTTTATTAGTACATACTTTATGTTTAAATTATGTAAAATGATGTAAAGTGTAGATCAGGGATTTAACCAAATTAAAAATACTTAAGAGGAAGTACACTTTCTGGAACATTTTGAAATGGCAGTGTCATTGTTGTATGTAGGGCCAGTACAGGGTTGCTTAGGCTATAGATTAGGCCAAAGTGATACTTAACTGTGCATTTTGTCCTTATTTAATATTGATTTAAATGGAAATATTTGATAGATTGGTATTTTTAAGCTGTGTGTGCTTTAAAAACAAACTTCTTTACAGCTTCTTTCTTGAATGTTGAATTGTACGGAAAAGACCACTTAGTTTTTCTTTTGTAAATAGTTGCCTCTGGCTCTGAATATAATTAAACCTATCTCTTCGTGTGTTGTCCATTTTATTTGAACTTCTATTAGGAACACTTGAGCGACATCTGGTGGCTTTAGCTATTGTCCACAGGTACACCAAGATCTGTGCGGGGGTTAGACAGAACATTGAGGTTTAACCCTCAATAACTTTTTAAAACAAAGTTATGTTGTGGGCCCTTCATACAAAAAAGGGTCTCGCCTTATCATACACATACCGAAATGAATATTAACAAGTTAATTCTTTAATTTATATTTGTCATATATAGAAAAATAAAACACGCACATACACACAAACACACACATATATGTATTGTATGTGTGTATATGTATATTTATATTTGTATACAGTTCATTTGTTTAGAATTTTTTGCAACATTGATGTAGATGTTCATCACCGCACTCTACAGGTAACACCAGTAAAACTAAAATTTAATGAATTTAATCAATAACAAGTGACTCAGTATTTCTGATACACTAAAATAGATCTAGTCATTAAAAATACAAAAAATGACAAGCATACGTTGACTTTTGTAAATGGCACTTATCTGTTTTTGCAAATGAACTATCTTCAGATAAGATAAGATGGCCTTTATTGTCTCCAGTGGAGAAATTCTTTTTGGACAAGCAAGGGCATCGATACACACATCATTCTGTTACATACTTCACATCCTCACAATTAACATCAGACAATATTAGACAAGCCAAGAGCTACACATCACAACATTTAGTTATGCACAAGAGGAGGAAAATTGCACTATCCCGAGAAAAAAAAGCAAAATAAAGGCCTTAAAGTGCAGCTTCTATTGCACATTCCCTGTTGGCCTGGATAAAGTGCAGCTTCTATTGCACATTCCCTGTTGGCCTGGATAAAGTGCAGCTTCTATTGCACATTCCCTGTTGGCCTGGATAAAGTGCAGCTTCTATTGCACATTCCCTGTTGGCCTGGATAAAGTGCAGCTTCTATTGCACATTCCCTGTTGGTCTGGATAAAGTGCAGCTTCTATTGCACATTCCCTGTTGGCCTGGATAAAGTGCAGCTTCTATTGCACATTCCCTGTTGGCCTGGATAAAGTGCAGTTTCTATTGCACATTCCCTATTTGGCCTGAAAATAGTGCAGTTAATATTGCACTTCTCCCAACCTGGCCTTAAAGTGCCCATTCAGCCTGATTAAAGTGCAGTGATCATTGCACTCTTCCACAATGACCTTAAGTGCAAAAGCATTACCTTCCTCTATTTATACCACTTTAATCTTCTGTTAATTCATTGCATAATTTTACCCTGAGAACAGAAACACACCTCGATTTCACATTAGCTCTTGCGTTAGCACATTCAAAAAGGTA
>OMNZ01114887.1:9149-25182 GCA_900303255.1 Lesueurigobius sanzi
ATATCATTGAAAAAATCAGGTATAGTGCCTTAAAGGACATCTATCTATCTATCTATCTATCTATCTATCTATCTATCTATCTATCTATCTATCTATCTATCTATCTATCTATCTATCTATCTATGTATGTCATTGTAAAGTGCACCCACATCGCCTTCTTTTGTGACAGCTACAGAAAGTTTGGGGATTATGGGCAGATAGGTGGCCCTCTGCATTGCATCTAATCGCTAAATGTAGCACACTTGAGGTTCAAAATAGTGGGACTTTAACCTAGTACTTTTTGCGCATGATGGGTGAGCTCCGTTCCCCGGGATCACACGCCCCCCCCCCCCTGGCATCGCACGAGCGCGCCCCACTATTTCAGAACAACAAACTGAATAGGAGTCTGGTATGTTAGCCTAACACATTAATTAATATATAAGTCGCACCTGAGTATAAGTCACGGGACCAGTCAAACTATGACAAAAAGTGTGACTTATCGTCTGGAAAATGCAGTATATTAAAGTTACTTGTCCACGTCACTGTGAGTTACTATTTTTGTACATTTCCTTAGTAAAAAGATATATTTGCTTTCTTCTTGCGTCTCGTGGAGTGACATAATGTATGTGAAAATGTAATGTTATATGTAATAATGCGATGTTAGTGTTAAAATGCACTGAATGTAACTAATAAAGTAACTTGTAATCTAACTTTATTCCTTCTTATGTGATGTTCTGAATAGGTGAGGCTAGTTTATTTGTATAGAGCACAATTCGCACACGAGGTTATTCTATGTGCTTCATAATTGCATGAAATTACAAGAAGGCAAATGAAATCAATCCATAACAGACATATAATCATAATCCATTAATCAAAAGCATCAAAAGCAAAGACTGCAGGTAAAATACTTTGAGTTGTGATCAGGAAGACCTGTCCTTTCATTTTGAAGCCACGTCCTTTGCTGTTCAGTGATGCTCTCCAGATAAAGCCGAAGACAAAACTCTTATTGAGTTAACATGTTGCTGAGGACAGAAAGTACTCACATGGATGCCAAGTTCACTCTGGTAAGGCATGACAAAAGCGAGAGATCTGTTCCCCAAACCTTCGCCTGCCACAGTGACTTTGAATTGTCAACTTTAATGACAACGACAAGGCAAGGATATTTTCTTTAGCCAGTATGAATGTAATTTATTTTGCTTTAAGGACATTTCATCTCTTTAACAATGGCTTTTTCTCCTCTCAATCTGTAACTTCTTTTCTAAATACAGTTCAGTACAAATGCAACAGTCTCTGCTGGAAAGGCTACATTATCATATGGCAGCAGAGGCTTGCATAACTTCAAATAATAGTCTGAATCTGATTAGAAGTTGGGCCAGCTCCTGGTGTTTATTTACTCTGCAAATGTCAGTCATTTTGGTCATTTTCCAATCGTTATAATACACAAACATGCACAGGTTAAGATGTTTTTGGAAATGTGTTTTTTATCTGGATATCAGCCCACCCCAGAGTGAAGCAGAGTCCACTCCTCGAAGGCTGTTTTCTAGGATGACCTAAGATGAGATGTCATGCCCACAGGGTTGTCATCACCTCTATGGAACTAAACAGGCTCTCTTTGCTAACATCCCACTGTAGGACAAAAAGTGCATGACCTCCGACCACTTGTGACTAGTCTAAAACTTTTTAGCCTCATCTACAAATAAATGAATTGCTTACAAACATCTTTCGTCACATCAAATCACCCCAAACACATTCCATATGTAGATTGTCTATCTGCATAATCCCTTCACAGATCAAAATAAAGCCAAACATTTGCGCACGTAATCAGTCAAGAGACGGCATATACGAAACAATATAACCGTGCTTGATTGAGCATGATTTTATACTGGCTTTATTGGTTATATGGCGTTGACAGCTACTTCTAATTATCCTCGAATCCCACAGTTTTTGTCCACAAGCTTTGTGCACCTTGCGTCCTTATGCCACTGATTTTCTCTTGGTCAATGACTTCATTTAAATGCAACTACAGCCTTTTATGTTCAAAGTCATCTGGATCACTCCCCCATTTCAGCATGGGGACTTTTAAGTGAAAGGAAATTGTAGGAAAGTACAGCGCTACTTTGATCCCTTTGTCTAATCTGGAAAAGCTCTCTATTGATTCCTATGGCAACCTGCCCATCCTCGGCAGCCAATGACGACACATCACAATATCCTTTCAACACAAACTGAGGGGCATGGTGGGTAATTGTTTTGTGGCGGATGCTAGGACAGGAACGGGGATTATGGCACCTTCCACGGTGGCGAACTCAAGTGTGATTTTTGCCCATAAGCCTCCGTGACATGTGAGCGGTGGTGTTTCCAAGCAGCGGGGAAGCGGAGCAGAGGATGACGTCAAGCCCCTGACCTTGAGCCTAAAAGTGTTTACGGCTGTGTGAAGTCTGCCCAGTCAATGTGTGTTATGTTGTCACAGGGGCTACTCTCCAAACAAGGAGAGTCCAACATTGAAACGACTTGAATTTGCAGAATATTAATCTTTTCTATTTTAGTGGACCATGTTTTTTTGTTTTAAAATAAATGCACCTGTCTGTTGCTTGAAATAAGAAAACAAACATCATTTTCCTGGCAGAATATTTAGCTTGAATAGGCTGAAATTTGTTGACATATAGAGGCTTAGCAGCTAACACTCTTGCCTCAAGGTCCCAAGTTTAATTCGTGGACCAGGTAAGGACTAGCCTGGTCTTACTATACCCTCGTACTCATTTCGTACAGAGGGTCTGGATCGTCACAATTGAGCTCTGTTTTCAGGTGGGAGTTGTGAACTCATTAGCCTGGCCTTAGCTATGTAAACTCCGGTCAATTATCATTTCCTGCATATGTTTGACGTCACCTACAACACCTGCCTCCCCCGTTCGCTGAATGAGATTCAACCGATGTATCGCGGCCACTGAGATCAGACCCAGACGTAACATAGGGAAATGATTATTGACTGGAGTTTACGGATTGCTAAGGCCAGGCTAAGTAAGGACCTTTCTGTGTGGAGTGTGCATCTTCTCTTGTGTTTAGGTGGGTTTCCTCTGAGTGCTCTGGTTTCCACCATCAACTAAAAACCAGTGTTGGGCAAGTTATTTTAACATTGTAATACATAGGAGCAATCGCTTGTATTGTTTTCTTTCACATTTTTCAGCGGATGTTTTGGTGCTGATGCATTCAGACGTGTAGCACAGTTTAAGTCTCAGAACTGGTACAACGCCAAAGAAGCACTGCTGTGCTTGGGAACAATGTTTTTGCCTATAGAACTATTATTATTTACTGTATTTAAAACATTCATGTTGCCGACCAAACCCCCGGACGTGATGACATCGCGATCGCTCCTATTCTATACTAGTTACAACTTTAAAAATGTAAGATGTTTGTATTACATATTACAGTCTGAAAAATGTAGGAGTTGCACTGATTTGAGTTACTTCTGGCAAAATATAAACTGAAAATAGTGAGAATAATGCAAAAGTGTAGTTGACTGTCTCCTTCTTCTCAGCCATCCCCATTCTCTCATGTTTTATTTTGACAACGCTACAGGAGCCAGCCACTGGTGCGCCGCAGACCTTCCTCTACGTCAGTATCACCTGGTGGTGGTCGGAGGATCAATCTGCCCCAGGGGAAACTGTGGCTACAAATGTAGCTTACCACCAATCAGCATGGAGTGAATGAGCCCCCTCTCTTTCATGTGTGAAGCGCTTTGGGTGTGACTGTGTCATATGAAAAGCGCTATACAAATAAGAATCCCTTCCCGCTGTTTTTTTTCTTCATCAATGCAAACCATTTAAATGCTCTTGTGCCTCGGGTTTACTGAAATTGTACCAAAGCATATGTTATATTCCTTCTTTACTAAAGAAAGTAATATATTTCTGTAACTCGTCACTTTTGTAATACTGCCTAAAACATATACTATAAGCCAAAACTAAGCCCAAAACCATATCTTTTATGTTGAAAAAAGTCATTGAATTGACAAATAAAGTTTAATAATGATCCTGAATTTGAGTCACTCCCTTTTTTCCTCCAGTGTGTGATATTTTGAATTCAGTGGAAACATGCCCCCAGCCTCGCATGGTCTAGACTCTAGTGCATAAACACATGAGTGAATGAAAATAGCCACATCGCCTCTCTCCATATTCACACTTTGGGCTGGAGTGCTGCACAGACAGAGGTAAACAGAACATTACCTCCAGGGCTTTGTTTGTCTGTGTTTTACCAGCTGTCAAAAACACAGATTACACAGTAGAGAAACTGACAAAACTTATTACATAACTCGACACTTGTTATGACACTATTATAACCTGACCAGATTTGACCTGAGATTCTGAGAGTATTTTTATTCACAGATTTGGCGATAAAGTCAGAATTATAGTAAAAAAAATAGTGTAAATATGGTTCAGTGAGGCCATGTGGCACCAATTGACCAATTAAAACCCCCCACACTCCCACATAGCAGGCCTGTTCACTACCACCAGGGGCGCTGCTAGGTATTCTGGGCCATGTGAAAGAAAAAAATATCTGGGCCCCCGACAATCGTGTTGATAAACTTAAACCAATTAAAGTATAGCTGCTTACGTTAATAGACTCGTTTTGGATGCGAGTGATATGGCTAAAATATAACGACTAATAATCCACAGGTACCTGCTAAATTTTTTAATAATGCTGGCCATAATACTTATATTTGGTGATTTTAGAGGTATAGGGTGTGGGTAAGTTTGGGATTTTATTTTAAATAAAATGGTATAGCCTACATCAGGGGTCTCCAACCAGTAAGTAGTTCCCCGAAGGATTTCTACATTTGTACATGCCAGATAAGTCGACACTCTCCAAACATCTAGGTAATTATAGAAAAGAATAAAGAGGATCTTGGTTAGAGGTGAATTCCACTTAAGCATAAGTAGCTCGATGCCATTATTGTTACGTAAAAGTAGCTTGCAGTGTTAAAAAAAAAATAAATAAAAGACCCCTGGCCTACATTTTAATACAACAATCCAAAATGTTTTTGATGAAAAAGCCCACTCTTCAGCAGCCTGACATACAGAAATATATTGACCTTCAAATTTTAGGTTGCTTAATAGTTCTGATCTCCATGGCCCTCAATCGTTCACACCTTCCTCCCCCTTCTGCGCCCCTGCACCTCACAGAGCCACATCATAAGGGATTAGGCATTTCTGATGCATAAGCATTTAAAATCAATTTATTGATGAAATTAATATGAAATGAACAAAGCAATGTCCTTTTGTTTCTAGTGTAACACTACAAGGGCTAAGGAACTGACTGTGGTTCACACTAGGCAAATACATTATGGCACTATACCTCCTTCTTTTCCAAGTAGTGGAATGAAATTAGTTTTGTCCTCCTATAGTATATTGTAAACTCAGGAGCTTTCATGAGCATTTCAGCATTTCTGTGATAGTGATTCTGAAAAGTGACCCCGCTGTGAAATATGCTTATAGACTCATCCTTGTGAAGAATTGGGTTATTAGAAATGTTAGGAAGGAGCTTGGCACAACTAACAATTTAATACTCACTCTTTCATTGTTTGCAATAAAACAGGTATAGAGCTTTTAAGGGGGTAATTTAACAAGACAGGTGCTAAATGGTGAGCGCAAGTTGGAAAATAGCATATAGCTATTTGTGGCCATGTTGCACCTAATTTACCAAGTGCCTGTGTTACAATATAGGGGCCCAGTATGTAAATGAGACAATGCTGATCCACTTTTACATGTTTTGCACATGAGCACCTGCTGGGTAAATGACCCCCAAAGTCCTCACTTCAGCTACTCAAAGTTCTCAAAGTGCAGACTGACCCAAGCTCTATTTATTCAACAATTAACTTGATTTCTTAAGACGTTGCTAAGAGGCAAACTGCAAAAACAACAACAGTTGATTTGACACAGAGCCCCATAGTAACAGTCGCTTGTGTTTTGAAGTGGACTTTAGAGCTGCTCTTAGTCTGAGCCAGCAATGTCTTCTGCAGTCGCCAGATAAATGGATAAAATTATAAGGGCCACAGGGTTCAGTCAGTGTCCGCAAAATTTTAGCTCTATACAGATTCAGTAAAAAGACTTTAATTTGACCAGATGCAGCAATAGCAAACCCCAAACCTACCTTTAAAAACCTCTAGGCCAGAGAGGACTCTGGGAAAGTTTCTAACTGCATGCTTTTTAACTTTTACTTAATTACTGCGCCCATGATGGGAACTAAATATCAATTTGCTGCTGTCTATCAGCTTCATTGTCAAGATTATATGAAGCAACTACTGAGCATCGTGGAATATAGTCAACTGGAACAACATGCCATTATTTAGCCCCTCTTTATTGTGGTATATTTTAGAAACAACACATGTCCCACAGTAGCAGACAATGTTATTAAAAGGTACAAATATCCACTTGGGCAAATTATATATGTTTCCAACTGTGTGATTATTAAACAAATGCAATAACTAAACAAATTAGCATAGACACCTTTGAAATGAACCTGGCAAGAGCCAGATAGACATTGTGTAGCACTCGTAGTTGAGTTCTCCACAATATCAATCTGGGACCGCTCCAAACGAATCCGTTCGGAGTTTCGCTCGTAGTTGTTTGTTAGATAGCGGCTCTGAGCTGTACATCATAATGTCGTCGAGTGGTTTTTGTGTTTTTTTGTAGCATGAGTTTGCGGGTTGAAGGCACCTTAACCCACACTACCTTATTTTCGAAACAAATGTTTGTTTTGCTCGGCACCTGCTGCTTTCGTGGCTCCGTCCCACTGGTGGTCCTGGCTCAAACACTTTAGCGGCTCGGGGCAAGATGGATTCTCGTGTGTTTGTGAAATCACAAATACCGCGAGAATTCAGCTTGCAGGCAAGGTTACTTTGAAATAGCCTAGCACTCAAACTCACACTTTTTGGATGCCTCTTTTCACTCTTGTAAAGGGAGGATTTGACTTATTTGTTTATCATCGGTCACTTTTAAGAAGTCCCCGGGCTGCGCTGAGCTCCTCCGCTGTGCTGACGGGTGACTCATCTCTTCACTGTGGATAAATCGGACACACTTTAATGTGTAACTCAGACTCAGACTTCACCAGTGAGTCACAAGTGATCTCCTTCACGCCGAGTACGGCAGACTAAACAGGCACACACAGACACCTGGGGAGACTGTGGAATTATGGGAAGCGCAGTACTTCCTGTTGTTGGACAGTGTGTCCCGCTGAGCTTTCATGTTTCAGTGACAGGGGAATCATTTTTGTGATCACAGATGGAGACTGCATGGTCTACATTTGGATTATTTGGTAGCGCTTTATAATTAGGTGCATAAATTAATGGATTCATCATGAATTAACCTGAGTTCATTAGTTTTCATGATTAAATACTCATTAACAGTGTTGTTGGGATAACTCCTTAAAAGTAATCCAACTGCTGATTACTCTTTCTAAAGGTAATATTGTTACTTCTTTGATTACTTTATTTTAAAAGTAATCTGAATACTTACTTTGGTTTAAAGCTGCTCAGTGCTTTGGAATGAACTTTGTAACTCTTGCTTTGGCTGTACCTTGATTGAATAATGTTCACACAAAAATGACACATAATGAAATCAAATACTGTGTTGGACTTTTGCACAAGCCTTAATCTGAAAATGAATGTTTTCAGCTCAAAATATTACAAAAAATTAATGGAATCGTAACTTGATAAAGTAATTATACCGGTAATCTAATTACCAGTTTTGCAATAGTAATCCTGTTACATTACTCCATTACTAAAAAGTAATCTAATTACAGTAGTGGATTACTTAGTAATCCGTGATTGATGGATTCTTTGTGCAGATGATGCAAACAGGGGCAAGGATAGACCCCGGTATGAACTTACCAGCAAAAATGAACTGCCCCGTAAACTAAAGAGCTGCAGCTTTTCTAAAATCGTAAAAGATGAACCTGAGAGAGCAATGCAGACACAAGAGCTAAAACTCCACTCATTCCTTGATGATTTGTTCATATCTTTATGTTTAATTTATACTGTCTCGTTTACCCAGGATAAGGTGTTCAAAGAAGTTTAGAAAGGCCAAATAATGCAGAATATTGATCTTTTTGAGGAGCATTCTCGCATAAGTCACCTTTAAAATGTTAATTACAGTATGTCTGTATATTTAATCACCTTGGTCATTTATTTGAAGCATCTCAATCATTGTTTTATCAGTAATTCTGTTTTTTCTATTTGGTATTTGATAAGGCCCTTTTGATAAGTCACAGCTAAGTATTAAAACTGTTGCTTTAGTTTATGGAGCACGTTCATAGTTAACTCATGATGAACTAATGATGAGTTTGATTTATACAAAGGTTTGTTCTTCCCCCGGTCTGTATCTACTGCACAAATAATGCATCATGACATGATAATAACTAATTATTTATTGCTTTGTTATTATTAGTAGTATGTTATCATGAAAAAGCATGAACTCATGTTAATGAAGTCATGGTTGAACTAAACATAAAGTCATCATGAATTGTGCATTAATTCATGTACCCTTATTACATTTTCTGCATATATTTACAAATTTACTGTATGTTACGAATATAAGTGTTACCCAAGTCTCGGGAAAGAGAGAATCACTAACCGTGCATTAGCCAAACATACCTTTTCACTTTTTAGTAATCCTGTTCACTGGTAGTGTCTTTGTCTAGGGAAGGGAATCGTATTCTCACAGCGCGAACATGTAAACTCCACAGAAAGGCCCCAAGGTCCAGGATTCGAACCTGGGAACTTTCTTGTCATAAGGCAAGAGTTATAGTGACTAACTACTGTGCCATGCTAATTTATTGAGTCTAAATTTCACAGCGATCCCATAAACACCACAGAGACAGATAGGCAATCAATTTGGTTATAGTTTGTGCATCATCCAACATGATGTTTCAAGATGCACACCTGTAAAATGGAGCTATTCATAAAAAACGTGGAAACTCTCCTTGTGCGCAGCTCCATTGGAAGGATCCCTGCAGCTTAACCGTTTGGATTTATGTGTTGAGTTTGTCCTTTGGCCTGGCCTCTCAGCTGAACTGATCTGTATCTTCTGTAATAGTCGGTCCACAGAGTCCACTGCTGCTAATGGATCCTCACTGTCTGTCACCTCATCACTCACGCTCAATGCAGCCAAATGTGCGTGACTGCTCAGCACTGCCTCAATATACCAGGCAAAGTTTTCAACACAACATAAGTAGCTGTATTAACATTTGCTGCATGGATTTGAGTCATAATCTATAAGTTATGTTTGCTGTTCTTAAAGATATTAGCAAGGACATGAGCATCCTCCCACTGACACACGTGTGATTTTGAGAACTGATGGGAGTTGCGCTTGCACCATGAAGTAAAAACTTTACGAACCATTTGCAATGTTAGAATTACAATGATTATACCTCAATGTGACATGATGCAAATATTATGACTATTATATTATTATGACTAAAATATTATTTTGAAATGAAAAGCAGCATCAAAGGGATTTCATAATGATTTATGACCATGATTATCTCCCAATGACCCAAAATTGAGAGACAGCGATATAATAAAAAGACAGTTTGGAGGCCTTTTCATGTTGTGAAACGCACTTGGATAGCCTTTTGTTCATTTTAAATTTTACAGAGTCCAAATTTCATGCTGCAGATCCCAGATATTTTAGTAGACCAATTGAAATCCCCCACACTCCCACAGCTCTCCCACAGCAGGCCTGTTCACCATCACTGCTCAGAGCCAGGTCTAATAGACAATAATTTCTCCTGGGCTTTTTTACAATAAACATTTAGAGCCATTTTCCCCCGTATGATTGCATTGCCAACTTTTGCATGTACAATTCGAATATCCTCAATCTAGAATAATACTCTGCTTTTTATTTGCCCTGATTTATTTGGTGAAAAGATGCAGGGCGAGCCGGGTGCAGCTCAGTTGAAGCCAAAATGACTTTTCTTATTATGTCAAGTTAAACAGGGATACAGTTGTGTAACACTACAGAGAGTGACTTTTCACACTACAGCTGAGCTCACAGGTGGCAATGTGAGCTCTGTAAAGTTTAAAGGATCCATCAAGATATAGATTTTTTTGGCTACTTTTTTTCCATTTCTTTGTGCACATCGGCCGTGTCTGTACATGTCACATAGCAGACCATGTGCGTTCATTGTCCCTCCTGTGCTTTTTACGCAGACAGACACCTGCACTGGAGCCCCTCAGGCATAAATGCTCCAGCGGAAGTTAACCTGCAAACCTGACCTTTTCCTTTAACAATTGACACCCGTGACCTCAGCTGAGGTTAGCAAACTAAACATGCAACAAAAAGGTCCTGTTTACACGAAAATCAGTTTTGCACCTTTGATTTGTGTTACCTGTCAGTAGTATCCTAAAGCAATGTTTTTGTCTCATGTACGATTTGGGCCTTCCATTTATACTCTGAGGATCCCCCTGCCTCGATGGTTTTGAAAGTGAATGACACTGATTTCTTATCAGTTAAAACACAAAATACTCTCAAACTCTCTCTTACTCTTTACAGTTAGGTAAAGGAAGAGCGCTTTATTTGTCATTATACAACAAAATTGCGTAGATCAGATGGAGGGTAGGTCCTGAGCCTGCCACTGCAGATCAACCTGACTTTTTGGAGGTAGGGGAAACCGGAGCACATGGAAGAAACATACGCAGACATGGAGGGAGGGATGGTGTACAAACGCCACACAGAAAGGCCCAGTCCGGTCTGGGATTCAAACCCAGGACCTTCTTGTTGTGAAGCAAGAGTGCTACTCAGCCATCATGCCACCCACATTAAATGTCTTAAATTGCTTTTCTTTTAATATAATATTTAAAAAAAATACCATTCAATTTTTCTCATTTTTTAAATTATACCAAGTACCCCCTGCATACCCTGAGGGGTCTCCATGCCCTTGGTTGGGAAACACAACAGTCCCCACTCATCCACCCTCCACCCTTTTAAATCATAAGCGTGTGTTGTGTCCAACTGTGAAGCACTTTGCGCTGTTCAAGTTGTAAATGTGCTATAGAATAAAATTTACATTGACATAAGTGCACTGTAAACTGCCCCTCCACAAACCAACAGGTTCGTGGTGGAGGAGTTTGAGCATCCAAATGAACCTATAGGAGCTATGTCGACTGGGGCATTATGCTCCTGGTAGGGTCTCCCATGACAGGTCCTAGGTGACGGGTCAGACCAAGAGCGGTTCAGAAGCTCCTTATGATGAGAGACCATTAAGGCTGGTCACGTCAGCCAGAGGTGAAGGAGAGTCATGGGGCCTTCCTCCCGTGGAACCACCACCTGCAGGAGGAGCCATAAGGGACTGATGCAGCCTTTACTGCTGCCCCCGTGACCCGGCAACAGATAAGTGGAAGAAGATAGATGGATGGATATAAACTGTATTATGTGCAACTGGCCAAGTCATTTTCATTCTGGATCGAGAAAGTTTAGTCCCACACTAAAATGTTATTTATCATTTGGATATTAGTTCTGACATAAACGGGCCTGCAACGACTGTATGTTTCAAATGATGTTTTGAAAGCCATAGTTGTAGCTTCTGGCTTCAGCCTCAGTCCATCTCTGTTTGTTGAATACACTTGGCCAGAACCGCCTCCACCATCCGTCATGATTTCTGGCATAAATCAGCATGTGTCTGTCCCTTTTATTTCCTTGTGTAGGAAATTACCTTAGACACCAAAATCTACCTCACAGTTTTCCCCTGTTCTCCCAAAGAGCAGGTTCACATGTATGTTGTTTCTTCAGTCACCTCCTCTATCATCCCGCTGTGAAAGTTAGAAGCTATTTCACAATGGAAGAGATTCATCCATCATGCTCTGGAATAAACTATGGTGCTTTATGTGGGAGCTTGTTGTAAACACACTGTTTAATCTTGCAAAAAATCTGTATTTTCAACAATGCAACAATGTAAAGTTGATTTGACTTTAGAATGTAAATTTAAGGTAAACTGTTGTCATCCTGAATGTCACAAATACAGTAGCATGATTCAGAAGGTACAGCGCTATTCTGATTAAGATCAGTATTTAATTCACTATTCAGGTGGTTTTGGCCGTTATCTTTCAATTATCTGCCATGGAAATCCAATTACTTCACAAAATTGATGACTGCATACACGGTGCAAGCTGAAGAAAAATATGTATGTATGTATGGAAAAAATATACTCTTCATTTCAGTTCAGTTATATACTACGCAATGTTTATTTAACCCTATAAACCTGGGACTAAACTAGGACTGAAGCCAGGACTAAACTGGACTAATCCTAGGTTTCTTTCTTTCTTTCTTTCTTTCTTTCTTTCTTTCTTTCTTTCTTTCTTTCTTTCTTTCTTTCTTTCTTTCTTTCTTTCTTTCTTCTTTAAAGGGTTAGTCCTAGTTCAGACCTGGGTTTGTCCTGGATTTTTAGGGTTAGTCCTAGTTTAAACCTGGATTTATGGGATTAATCCTAGTTTTGACCTAGTTTAGACCTGGATTTATGGGGTTAGGCCAGGTCTAGACCTCATTTAGTCCTGGGTTTCAAGGGTTAATTACTGGATTTATTTTTGTATTTTTAACAAAAACTGAAGTTACACTTTATGTTGCTGTAGAGTCACGACATTTTGAATCTAAAATAGAAATGGACTTTAAAAACACTGCAAAGAGAATCCTATTTACTTTTACTTTTTCTAGCGGGCAAGGGGAATTTACTGGCAGAGCACAATTTGTAAACAAAGGAATTCAAAGGGATTCACAGAACAGGAATTGTTAAAATACATAAAATTGCACATATTGTATACACTCATTCATGTTTCCAAATGAAAAAATTATGCATTTGATCTATAAAACCACTACCAGGCCATTTGTGGAAGCACCTGACAGATGGCCAAAGCTGTCTGGCTGATTGCAGACAGTGGTTTATGAATTTTGAAGCCTCTAATATTTGGATATTTAGAAATTTGGTGCAAAGCCGAGACTCTGCATTGATTCGTTAACTGTGTTTTGTGTTCCATGGGCCCACCGACCGAGCTGCTGACATATCTCACCCCTCTGATCCAAACTGGCGAGCTGACGGTGCGGACTGTAGCCAGGTCTTCTGTGGTGGTTGGCTAATTGTGGGAGGTGATGGTGTTTCCTGTGTGTGTGCGAGGATGGGACACGCAGAGTCTACCGCCGCACTGGGTCACCGCGGTCGTTCCTAATAACAACCAGCATCATATTGTTCACAGCTGAGCTCACACTGAAATGGGGACCGGCTGGAAAGTCAAACATTCACAATGTGGGATTCAGGTTTCGTTATTAGTACCCGTAGGTAAATTAGAGCATGAGATAGATAGGGGGTTCAAAATGCAGTACATCAAGCTAAGAATGAAATAATGAAAGATCCCTCTGAACCAACCATCAAAATATTACTAAGTTCAAGACTGTACAGTTTGGAGTCTGTAGGAGCTACTAAAGTGGAGATGTTGTCGCCACAATGTGAGAAAAGTGCATTTTGAGAAAGTGGTCTTTGAAGTACTGAAGGTACAATTTCCCATATATCGATCAGTATGTAGAGAAGCATTGAGTGAAATAATTACACTCCTTATTGTAAAGATTAGGTCCTTAGGTCATTTATTGGTTTCCAGATTAAACTAACTGCTGCTGGGATCGAACTGTCCCTGTTTCTCTTGGTTCTGCATTTTGGGACCACCAGTCTCTGTCCCGATGGCAGATACTGGAAGAGGTCGTTCAAGGGGTGCAAAGGATCCTGCATGATGCTGGCGCTCAGTCTCTGCAGCTGATTGGTTTAGAGCACACCTGTGGCTGTCCAATCAGCTTGCCAGCCCACTTCACAGTCTGATTGAGGGCGTTCTTATTTTTTGTTGATGTGTTCCCAAAACCACGACAATAAGCAAAAAGATAAAATAGATTCAATAAAAGCGTGATAAAACTTTTACCAAATAGCAGGGTCAATATACTGATTGTTTTTTGGTGGTTTTGTGCTAGGTTGGGTCTAGTCTATAACATACTAAAAGTTGGGCAAAATCGGAGTATGGGAAAGTGTCAAATTTCGAAGATGACTTTTCGGTTTACAAGTCATTTTCCATTTACGTGTGAAGCACTAACTCGGTCAGTTTTCATGATAAATCAATAAATCTTGGATTTTTAGCCAGGTTTTCAGGGTCAATCTTTCACATGAAAGGGTTACCAGTGATGCCAAATAAACCCTTATACCATATCAAGGGCTACTCCTACCCCCATTACCCTTGTTGCACCCACCCTGATTCACTTATGTCACAGTACTTTTTCAAAACTTTTCACACCTCATCCTCATCATCTATCACTGGATAATTTTTCATATTGTCACAATTTCGATCTTGGCAATGTCCACATGCACTGGTACATTCTAGTCCATGCCTCCTGCAGGTACAGGGTATTGCATCCTTCCGAACAGTTGCAATGAATTATATTAATCAGTGCATCTGGAGCAGGGCTTTTGTCCGTCATCACTGGAACAAGTTTGTCCCCTTCCACCTTCCACCCCCACTCAGATGGCACCATTTCATCACTACATCCCATCCACTCCATAACCTGGTAGTAAGTCCGCAAAGAATGACATTTACAGGCAGAGGGCGTTGGTGGGAGTCGTTCTGGCGTGACGAACGTCTTAGCTCTCGCAACTTTCTTGCAGAGCATATTGTATTTAATAGATGCCTGGGAGTCTTTCTGATCCACATTGAACAAAGCTACCATTGCCTTACAACCATTGGTTTCCACAACACCCTGGCTTTGCTTTGGTAGAGAGAATAGAAAGACAAACTAACTGGGAAGAATGGCCTTCCATCTCTGGAAAACGAGTTCCCCCGTTCACATAAACGCACATAATACATACAATTTCAAATGCAAAATTAGGTGCAACTTTCACATAAATAGCTATATGTTATTTCCATGCTTGCACTCACTATTTAGCACCTCCCTTGATAAATTACCCCCACAGTCATAAGAGTCTTGTCAACATTATAAACAGACAGTGCAGTATGTGAAAAAACTATTGCGAAATGGCAAAAATACGTTGTACTTCTCGAATAGCAGACTTTTTTCTTCCAATCCACCTACATTTTTGTTGAGGTCTCTGCATATACACTTTTTTTTTTACATCTTGGATAACTCCTTCCACCTTTGTGTCTGACTCCTGCATTGTCTTAAGCTGGAGTTTGGGCAGCCCGGACGCAGAGCCCTGTGGTGAGGGTAAGTGTGCACAATTACAGGAGCAGGAGTGTACGCGGTCACACATGAGTACACAGCGGCATCCGTCCCCTGTCAGTTTTATGTCTGTGCGGTTATCGCAGGTATTATCACAGTGAAAGGAGGCCGTTGGTCAACGCCTTTTCAACCTCTACATAGTGGTTACAGTATAAAGATAGCCATCAAGCTGTGCACATAAATGTTAGGTGAAGCTGTGAATTTGATGTGAGTTGTATATTGTGTGGCCTGACATGACGAAACTTTTATGCCACTTTTTTAAGAGACATTTCTAAGAGACTTTTATTTTATTCTACTCTATTATTATTACCTGTTTGCAAACTTATTTTTCTTCTTTGATGGCACATTTCCTGACTTTTTGCACTCCCCCTGAGGGATCTTATCTTAAAGGGACTCTACCTGAACAATGAAAGAGGGAGCGAATAAATTCAATTGTTAGTTGCAGTCCAGACACATTCCTAACCTTCCTCACACATTTGTAAAATGCCATTTCGTCACAGAGATGAGTTTATTAGCAAATTTCAAAACTAGTCGGGTCACTTTTTAGGGTTGTAGTCACAGAAATGCAAGAAAAGTAGCTTGCAAATTCATGAAATTTACAAAAATGGTTAAAATTTAGATGCACAGTATTATTTCCACAAATGTCTGAGTTTACAATTTGCCAAAAGAGGACAAAACAAATCATTCCACTACTAGGATAACAATCAGGTATAGTGCCTTTAATATATTTATATATTTTAATACTTATGTATTTATATATTTATTTATAGTTTTGACATTCTCTGTCCTCCATACTATACAATAAG
>OMNZ01114887.1:28761-40212 GCA_900303255.1 Lesueurigobius sanzi
ATTAACCCTCTGGAGTCTCATATCCCGGGTCTGCGATATGACACCCGCGACACCCGCGTCGCCAACGACTTTAGCGAATATCTCCGCGAGTATAGTTTTTTGCAATGGAACGATGAGGGTTGGGGCTTTAAAACGAGCCCACCCATGTCCTTCTAGGCCTAAGGTCGCGTTGAAAATTCGTGTGCAAAAGTGCTAAGTTGGCATTAGCTAAAACTGCTGACTCTGCACTTTACAAAATCGCCCAGGGATTCAAAATGGTACTAGATAATAACTTCTTTTTTTTTTTTGTCTGAAAACTTGACTTCTTCATCCTGAAAATGTGCCTCTGGTCAGCTGCTGTCTTGTTTTCTGTTTATATAGAACATGGAGGACTAAGGTATGGAGTAACATTCGTGCCAAAAATGAGCACAACTATGGGGTAACATTTAGGACAACTTTTTTCTTTTTTTTTCCTCTCAAAAATGTGAATATATGGTGAATAAACACAGATTTTACTTCACTAACTACATGAATAAATTCATGTTGCCTACCAAAGCAACGGATGTGACGACATTGCGATTACTTGTATTGTTGTCAAAATCAACACAGATAGGGATTATTATGCCGTGTAGCCTACATGTGGACCTCGGGAACTGGGGGAAATGTTTTCCACAGTTGGAAAATGCACATGATTCATGAACGCAGCACAACTGGGGAAAACAACTGGGGAACTCGGGTCAAAACAAGCTTCATGACTTCCGCACCCGACTGTGGAAATCAGCTGATCTGCTCATTTATTGCTAAATGGGAGCTATTGGGTTAAACACGGCTACTTTCACGGGTTTACTGTGAGCAGCTGTTGACCTCGGAGTAAAATGTTATTTATATATAGCAATATAACAAGAAAATGTGCTTTTTCGCGTGGTTTCACAAGTTTCAATTTCAAAGCATTCTCCCCAACACTGCTCCCGATCATGAAAGTAGCTGGTTCAATCCCCAGTCCTGTCAATCACATCCTTCTTCCCTTACTATTCTGTGCAGCTTGTGTATTTCCCTCCTGTCCAGATTTTTTTTTTCTTTGTGAGCACCACGGGGCATTGCAAAAACAGTCGGTCACATGTGGACCTCAGCTGAACCGGCCTGTGACTATGAGCACGACTGTCACTCAGATACAATGACCTCATGAAGCGTTGGTGAAGTTTGGAGCCATTGTCCCGATGTGAAACTTAATGGTTTTAACGGGGTGCTTAGAGGCCCATATTTAGTACCGAGTAGCCGCTAAATGTTACAAAAGGATGGAAGAAGAATATTTATTGCATATTCAACTTTTAACAACAATTATAAATGGGAGCTCATCCCTGTCTATTGTCATTTTAAGTGGAGATTATACTAAGGGGTTATATCATGTACCAGGTCCCATCTTCTCACCCCTTTCTGTGTTATACTGTCCTATCATAAATACAGGTTATTATTATGATTTCATTACAATTCCCATCTTTGTAACAACATTCATGGCCTGAGTGGACTTCTTTGAGGGTTCTCTTTTCCCTGCTTCCTGGGTGGCACCTGCTCTGTTGTGCTCTTGGGCAGTACAGAATTAAATTGACTGATGGCACATAACGCATGCCACACAAACGGCTTCCTCTGGCCACTGCTGTTACAAAAAGCTTTATTTGGAAGCAGTTTGTTGCTCCGGAGAAGGGCTGTACTTACTGCGACCGAGCAGGTGTGTACAGTGCACAGGGCTTCTGTTAGCCGGGGTACGACGACAGAAAGCCTCATAATTAGTGTCATCCTCATCCCGTTAAGTATAGTTGTGCCTGCGCCTCTCTGGATGCGAATGTTGCTTCATCACTCGGAGGAGCTAAGGCTTGTCCAGAGGTTTCGACGCTTTCCCCCGTCAGGCTGCTGCTGCTGTGGCGATGCGGCGGTTTATAAGCCTCTAACCGGTGTAATTTTAGCTTTAATGACCACTTGAGGAGAGAGGTATGTTCAAAATTGGTACCTGGCTCCAATAAAATGTTGAAAAGGAGCAAACCCTTATCATTCAAAGTCGCTGCGTGCTTGTTAGGATCGCAACCGTAATTCTTGCAGTGTGGTTCTGGAGTTATAATGTGGCTTGTTGGGCTTGCTGTTTCACACCTACAGTAAGTCGTTTTGAATGATGACCTACAGTAAGTCGTTTTGAATGATGAGTTGTTGTAAAAACACAGGGACGTTTTGCGTTTTACACTTTGCATGCATTGAAAAGTTAACTGTTTCAAAAGTAACAACTGATCTGGTGCAGTGTTCATTTTGAAAGCAAATTTAATTTTAGTCAAGATTTTTTTTTTTTTTTTTTTTAATCTGAAAAGTCAGTTTTAGGTTTACAGGTCTCTCTTGTAAATGAGACATTGAGTTTCAAGGGACCAACCTGTCTAAATAAAGGATAAATAAAAAAAATAAAATAGTCTTATTATAGTCAATAAAAATTCCACGTAAATTTAGGCAGAATTTTTTTTTAAATAAACTTTACATTTATATTATTGTTTTCAAACATTTAATAATATTCTCTGCTTCATGAAGCGTCATCCACCTGAACAAAACAAAGAGCTCCATTATAGGCCAAGATTCTTCAGTCTTCATCTGTACTCTGTCGTCCTAGATCTTCCTCAGCAAATAGTGAATCTAAGATCGAAACGTCCGACACTTCGACTACAGAGTACAGATGAAGACTGAAGAATCTTGGCCTACGATGGACAACTCCTGTACGACTGAGAACCTACACAAAACAAAGAGCTGTTCCTTTGGCAGTGAGTAAATGATCTGAAGCTCTTTCAGACTGAGTTTGGATCATTTTAGTTCCTTCTTTTCATTTCCATTTAGTCTTTTTTTTTTAGTTTTACAAAAATATTACTTTGACTAAAATTGTGACAAAATATTTTAGTGAACAAAATGAATACTGTTCTGGTGTCACCAAAATCTTGTAGCTGTAACCTACAATGAGTCATCTTGATTTAGCATGGTGTTTATGCCAAATGCACACCTGCAACCTGGACGATCATGAAGTAAAGTATTGATGGTTATAGGAAAATTGACAAATGTGGACAAAGAAGATTGACAAGTTTCTAAAAGTATCTTCTAATAATAAACTTTTTTTTTAATATAGCACTTTTCTACATAGAGAAGGTACTCAAAGCGCTAGACAAGGTGGGTGAAGTGTCTTGCCCAAGGACACAATGACAGCGTGCACATGCAGGAGCTGGGATTCAAACTCCCGAGCTCCCAATCATGAGGCAACCCGCTCTACCATCTGCGCCGCCGTCGATTATTGTCCATGTTATTGGAAATGACCACATCCTCATTGATTTTGCCAAATCTGGTTTACACCAGATGCATCTATTGATGAAACCCTCTGGATTATCCCAGGTTTAGAGCAGATATAAAGAGTGAAATGGCTCCGAACATCTGTGGCCATGTTTTGCAGTGGACTACTGTAATAAAATATTACAAGGGAATCTAATAGCATTTTAATAACTTTGTTTCAAGAACAAGGTCAGTGTTTCATAGATAAAGCAGTCCAGATATTGGCTCACAGACTGTCAAGCTACAGCTGCAACACAAGCAACAGCGTAACTTTCGCCAGTGTGACATTGTTAGTCTCCCCCATTGAAAAAAAGACAAAAACACTGATGTTGTTGCACCATCTGGGACCGCTCACCCCAGGTCGCCCCCCGATGTCATCCCCAAGCAATCTGGTTAAACATCCGCTCCGCAAATGAGGGGCAAAGATGAAACTGTCCAAACCAAAGGAGTGTGTCAAAAAGGACACCCTCCAGAGACGGTGGGGTGATCCTAACAGGAAATGAAAAGGAAGATGATTGTAAAACATGTTCTGCTCATGAGTCATCCGCCGACTGACCAGAGCAGCCAACGACTCACACAGCAAGCTAAATATTTTAAAAAGGCAATGTTGATAGCCCATGGTATAATCGGTTACTGGTTTTCACATAATTCTCCTCAGCTGTGATGGATTTCACAGGCGCAATTTCGAGGCTCATCAAAAACGGATCCTCCAAAAGCTTTTCCCACAGCGCTGCGCGGCAATGACAGACAGTTCATTTCAAGTATTCAACATTTAGAAGCACACTCGGCGTTATTGTTTTTTCATCGCTGACTCCAAACATAATTCCCGAGCTGTCATCGGGGTTTTATTGGAGTATGACATCGCTTTAAATGCATTTCCTATTTCATAAATCATATCAGAGGCCATTTCGGCAAAACATCTTGCAACCCTGTGTCACATTCAGCTGGTCATTTTGTTGGAGTGCTTTGAGTGTCGTGAGGAAGTGGAAAAGAGCTAATTTGTATGCTCCATTGCTTAAATATAGTCACCTTCATGATATAAATAAATACAGTGTTGACATTATGTGTTATTCTCTAAAATACCATTGGAAAATACCAGTTAGAGTCACTTTTCAAATAAACAAGACTTTACTTTCTTCCTGACTGTATTGACATCGTACCAAACTTACCTTTCTCTTCCAAGGACGTGGTATTTTCTCACCCTTTTTTTCCTCGGGGTTCTTGAGACTTCAAGGGTTACTCACAAAGAGCAGATTGTTGAGACACACCGTCCCGCACACAGACAAATGTTCTTCTGTAATGGTTTGACCCTGTGTGCCGCCCGACTCCGAATGGATGAGGGGGACAGACCTTTTTTGTGCACATGGCTGAAAGCTACAAGTGCCACGCATAAAAGCTTAACGGTGCATCGAGAGGTGGAAGTTACAACAAGCAAAACATCGTCTTAGGTACTGGCTTTCGTAATGATTTGTTGGGAGTTGAGATGGGAACAACAAGTAGGCATACTATGTGCTCCCTGACATAATGTAGCCTCATTTTTATTCTTATTTAAGCTTATTTAACCAGGAAAGTCCCATTGAGATTAAAGCTGCCCACACACTACAGGATTTTAAATCTTTACTAAAAATCTAAAAAATCTGTGCACAGACCACACACACTTAAGGACAGACATGAAGACACACATACACACACATGAGGAGTACCATGACAGAGAATGCCCTGAGAGAAAGCTTTTATTGAGCCACGCCAAATCTGGCAAAAAATCCTCTAGTGTGTGGCCAGCTTAACAACCTCTTTTTCAAGGGAGTCCTGGACAATCTAGTTTATTCTTGCATCGATCATCAATATAAACCCATAATTGAAGTTGAGAGTCCGCACCAATGCAATTCCCCTTGGTGTTTGCTTTCAGACTTCATTATTTTCATTTGCAGTTGAGTTTACGGTTACATGATTTCTATATAATTAATAAGTCAACAAATGTAGTAAAAGAGTAATTGATTTGTTCCCCCCTAATATGCAGCAGATAGGGCTGTGCAAGTATCATGATTATTACAACCAACGATTACAAAACTTCTATAATCAAGAAGAATTATTGAAATTAATTTGGAATGAATGAATCTTTGCAGTTGTGGCCCTTTTCTTTAAGGTATAGACACCAAGACAAATGTTTTCAATGCTATTTTAATGCTCAAATACAATATTGTTAGTGCCACAAATGCTTAAAAAAATATATATATATATTAAAGTGCATATTTCTCACCTAAAGCTGAATCTAAATGTGTTTTAGACCACCATTTTTGTATTTTTGACAAAGTTATTGTTATTCTTCCCAAGAAATTTTGATTTAACGTCAAGTCCATTGTTGAATCCTATTTATTGTTTTTTAATGACATTTAAAGGAGACATATTATGCAAAATTGACTTTATATCGACTCTTACATAGACTTTTCATTATGTTCCAATTAAAGGTGGTTGGAGAAATTCACTTCGATGAGAGAGCATCCGGCAGCACAAGTCCTTCATGCGCGCCACTCTCTTCTTCAGGAAGGTACTTGGTTATGGTACTATGACTGAAGAATCCTTCACTGCTCTGTATTTGTGGATTCTGTGCTCTGGAAATTTCCGTTGCGCCTATCTAACATCCCCGCCCCCGGCCCCGCCCACCCAGGAAGAGCACTGTTCTCCTGTGGGTCTGTGCTCACGCTCCTCACTCCGATGAAAACACACACGCTCAGGGCTGCTCACGTGGAGTACACACCGCTAGTTTGTTTTAGATGCAGTTGTGTAAACGTTCACCAGCTATTTTTTTTTTTATTAAAATGCCTCTATGAATAAGGAATCCACAATTCAAGAACATGACGCAAAGTTTTGTCTGTGGTGAATATCTTTTCTACGAAAATACTTTTTTTTTTTTTTTTTATCAACGAATGCTTCGAAAATAGGGACTTGCAGTATTTGACAGTGGAAAATACACAGTCCCAAGATAAAAGGTGCTGCTGATCCCCCAGAGTCTGCAACTGTGTGAAATGGCAACATTTGAGCAGTGTAATGTGAATTGAGACGTTTTATTAGAAGTTCCAGTAACTACTTCAAATAATATAAATACACTAATTGTGCTGATTGTGACACATAACGTCTCAAAAACAACACTCACCACAAAACTCAGTCAGAAACAGGGCAGTGCACGCTTTATTCACCATCAAATGTTGTACATTGACTGGTGCCATGTAGTTTTTATTATTTGTTGGTTCTGACAGACTTTTGAGCCTTGGTGACGTTTGGTCTGAATCAATTCTGCGGCTTTGGATTATACATAAATGACTTGTTTCTATTTTCTTCTGAAGTTCTCAGATCAGTATTGCCTCTTGCAATGATTAAAGTGCTAGATAATGTTGTATATGTGTGTAATAGAATAGTGTAATAGTTAACAAAATGCAAGACTAAAGGATTATATGTCTCCTTTAAGGCCTTAATTCATAATTAGTTTAACAATGAATTAATTGGAATTGTTAGACGCAACGCTTGCCCTGACGGAGACACGTGTCGAAACGCGTAGGAAGTCCATGACTTAATAAAGCACTTTTATATTTTTGTAGGTAGTTCACTGCATGGCTTACGTAAATACAAGTCATCTTTTTAACTTGTTTCAAAAGCATTGCTTTGGCCTCATCCTTGCACACGTGGACCACATTTCTGCACCTTCAGGAGACTTGTGCTCACTTACATCTGTTTTTTTATTCATTTTTTTGTCTAAAGTTGAATCAAATTGATCAACAACAAGTAACTTGTACTTTTGGTGTACTAAAATCAACACTGGTGCACAAAGAGAAAATGAAGAGCATAAGATGATTGTGGGCAATGGCACTTCAAATGTCTTTTACTGTGTCTTATATAGTCAAAATAAACATAGTAAATAATTATTTGAATAATTGTGATTTCAATAATTAAATAATTCATAATTTAGCTATAATGGAGCTGCCCTAGCTGTGGATGAACTGTGATCTTCTCTTCTTCATGAGTGGTTCAAGCAGGAAACTGTTGTTTATTTATGTATAATCAACCTAAACAAAATCCACTTATCCATTATTGGTCAATTCAAGTCAACATTTCCAAGTATCCACTAGAATATATTTATTTTATATTAATTGAAGGACACATTTGGATTTCTTTTTTTTATATATACCGGTACTATTGCTGGCAGATGCATTAGCACTAGACTCTCCACATCAGTCTCCCTCTCTCTCTCCAGCTGGCCCTATGTTTGGAATTACACCCCGTGATCCAAACGGGATGGGCTCACAGAAAAGAAAACAGCTGTCAGACAATGACTGACTGTTGAGTGACCAGACCAGTGCTTTCTGAAGAGTGGATGAGGAAGCTGAGTGCTGGTCAAGACTGACACACGTGCACTTTCTGGAGACAGGCCGGTAAATCAGTTTGGCCAATATAGATCGAGAAATGTTTCGACTTTTCAGGCTCTCGACCATCGACCCTTGAACTGGTATTTGTTTCAAGTCCTTGCAATACATAATACAGTATATAGCATATACTTTTCAATGTGGAGAAGTGCAATTTATTGATATTAACCACATTTTTATTCATTTTATGGTAGATCATTTTGGATTGGGGACTGATTTTGTACACTTTTCACTTTTCTTTAGCACCTACGTACATATAATTGTACTTCACATTATTAACCAGTAATAAAATTTGTATCTCCTTGCTTTATTTGCAGATATATAATCATGCTGATTTATTATTCTTTTTTCGTTTCGTCACTTCATGTGGCAAAAAGTGAATAACAAATATAATTTCCATGCACCTTTTGCAGCCCTCACTGCATCACTATTTATGGATGTTATGGGTGTTACCAAATATTACTTCTTAATCCCAAACCTAAGACTGTCGGAACTGTCTAATAGACTTCCTTTCTGTATGTAAACATCCACAAAGGTTTCAACTTGGAGTCAAAAATGCCAGACTTTCCAAAAATGCTGTTCTTTTTTCTAATCTTACTGGACTCACTTCACAGCAGCGTGGCTTTGCTGTACAAACAGTGGACATCCTCAGACTGACCCCTCTGAACCTGGTCTGGGATCTGGACTGCTAGTCGGGAGTCTGCAGAACTGAATGCAGTCTCAGTCCTGCTGTGGGCCCGGCTCACAGAGAGGCCTCTCAGTCAGACCAACAGTATACACAGGGCTCCCAGCTAATGTATGTTTGTGATAGGGGGAAGCTGAGGATCAGACAGATTTGGTGTAAAAAAAAATAAAGTGTCGCAGTTGATCTCAAGAAAAGACTTACAAAATGCTCAAAGGGACTGGAGGTAAGAGGATGTTTTCTCGAAACTGACTAGACAAATACAGTACCAGTCAATAGTTTGGAAGCACTTTGTATGTATTGTGTAGTTTCTCAGTCGTACAGGAGTTGTCCATCATAGGTTTTTGTGTATTGTTTGTTTTTTCTCTTATTTCAATACTTTTTATATAGATTTCCACTGATACTGGCATATTTTATGGTTATTTCATCCTTTCTGGTTTCCTATGTAATTCCATTTGTTCATATATAGTTTAATAACTTCAATGAGAATCATACAATGTAAATTATGTTTAAAATAAATAAAAGCCGGTACATGAAATGTGTTTCCAAACTTTAGATTGATACTGTAAATAAAACGGCACAATGGTCTGATGTTTCCCATTTTACAGTATTGCTTTGTTTTCACATCAATATTTATTGAAAGTACAGTGTAGGTACAGCATCCAGTGGTTCTCAAGGGGTAATTTTTGTCTCAATTACCCCTTGGGCCTTTCATTTATGCTCCGAGTATCCCCTGCTTCAATGGTTTTGTTGATTAGTTAGAAAGTGATTGACAAAAACTCCAATTTATCAGGTAAAAGACAGCCTACTTCTCTCAAAATGTCACTCTTTACAGATAAATGTTTTAAAATGTATATTCTTTGACCATAATAATCAGAAATACAATTTGTTTTATCTTATTTTTATCTGAAATTATTCCCTGCGTACCCCCAAGGGTCCCTGTACTTCTGGTTTGGAATACAGTGTACTGACACCAAATTTTGTTCTACAGTATATCAAGAAAGAAAAGACTGGTAACTTTCCAAAATATATCACATTAAAACTATTTTTTTTTTTTTTTTTACTTTTCAGTGATTCTTTCTCAATATGGTGCAAAGTGACATAATGTAAAACTTGAAGATGGGGATTTTAGGCTCCAGTGTTAAAAAAAAACAACCTACTGCAAATTGTGTTGTTTCTGGTCAGAACAAAGCTCAATCACGTCAGTCCAATCGCCAATTAAAGCTACACTATGATGAAGACTTCCTGGACGACTGAGAGCCTTCACAAGCATGCCTGCAAACACCTACAGTATGTTACCAAAAGGTTGCAGACACATCCATGATCTGAAAGAAAAATAATATACTGTACCCTGAATTCATTTCATACAAAGTCCATTCAATTGATACAGCGGGACGAATCTTGATTCAGACTGCCGACTGGTTTTGCGGGATACCCATTCTCCAGGGTTGTCAACGGTAGTCCACAAGATCTCAAAAGTGGGTGGCGGCATACCAGTGCACATGTGTTTGAGATTGCACACAGCCATCACGCACAAATGTTTAATTTGGACAGGAAATCTCAGTATTGTTCCAAAAAGTCATTTCTTACCACACTTCTTCTGAGTCTGATATAATTTGCCCTCTTGACTTTTCACTTCAAATGACTTCATATTACTTCATATCATATTCACGCCACATTTAAAGTTAGCAGAAACCCGACACACTGTTTGTCTGAGCACATACAGTATACTATTGCATTAGTGTGGGCGCACAAGTATAACATTTGACAACGCTAATCAGATCAGCGCTCAGCCTCGTCTGCCGGGGAGACTTCTTCACTGTGTCTGTCACTGTTTCCACGCTTCCCTTCTACCAACCACCTTTAATTGGAACATAATGAAATTTCTTTTTAGGGAAATAAAATAAGTTTGCGAGCCTTGTCTCATCGCGCAGACATGGAAAAAGCATTATCTCAGGGCTGTATTGTGTTCAACATTTGCACCTGTCCTCTCGTAGGAAATTACCCGTTTTTTTTTATATCAGCTTCACCATCTGAGCCCTTTTACCCTGGCCGCTCTAAACCGTTTCATTTATCTGTCACAGAATCATTTTGCGGTTTGCAGCAAAGGTTATGTTTGTTATAGACACAGCAAAAAAAAAAAAAACTCCCCTGTATTTTGCTGTGTTATCCCCAAAGCTGGCTACAATCACATTGCACCTATTGCATCTATCTGCTTGTTCAGACTAAAATGTAAATTAAGAAATAAATATATTGTGCACTCTTTACATAAACAATCAAGTCACAAAAGTGCATCGCGGCACCATTTTCAGTGGGAGACACTGCAGGCAAAACAAAAATGACCTAATCTTTAGAATAGAGAGTGTAATTATTCACTTCTACATAGAACTATATGGGAAATTGTAACTTCAATGACCATTTACTCAAAATCCACTGAAACGATATCTCCACTTTAGTTGTGCCTACAGATTCCAAACCTTCCAGTCTTGTGCTTAGCAATCGTTTAAAGGTTAGTTTAGAGGTTTTTTATCCAATATTTAATTCCTAGCCTTGATTTATTATTGAGTTTTGAACCCCCCTAAAAACAAGGCGATATTTGAGTCTGGCAGTAAGTAGTGGAAGCTTTGGAACACATCCAGAAGCATAGCAGAGGAGGGGATCGTCTAAAACTATTACTACAGAGGGAAACTTGCTATATCTATCATCTGAAGGCTACTGTACACCCTGGATTAAATGAGGAAATTGACTCTAGTCCTTTTCTGTAGCAGTGTTTAAAGGGGTATCTCACCGGCTGAGACGGCACCGTGACTCCCGAGATTGATCAGTTGCGGCGACTCGGAGACTAAAAATAGTCGCGCAGAGACTCGGAGACCTCTCGGAGACTATGGAGGCTCAAGTTATAACAACAAATTGCACATTTTTAGATTTAGATTTTTAGATTTGCTGCTAAATGTTAATTGTATTGTAATCTGTATATTGTGAATTGACTGTTGGCAACTTGCACTTTTTGAACTGTATCTTGATATG
>OMNZ01114906.1:6310-30212 GCA_900303255.1 Lesueurigobius sanzi
GAAATCTCACTGGATCAGGCAGAGCAAAGCATGGCCATAAGACAGTGCCCTCTGCTGGACAGGTGTGGAATTCCTTCCTTTAAATGTTGGCTGCCCCCTAGTGGCTGGATTGAGCATATTAATTATGTCTTTAACATTTCATAACTCATGATAGGAATGGGCTAGAGATATACTTTTTTTTTTAAAAACATGTTCAGAAACTTGGGCTCTACAAGCTGCGGGCCGGATGGAATCATCTCAAGGGCCGGATCCGGCCCGCGGGGCCATATGTTTGACACCCCTGGCCTAGCGCTAGCCCACATAGCCAGTGTTAGCCTATTTACTTGTTACGAATGGACAGATAAGATTGCACAACAGAGATGGTATGATCAGAGCAAAACCCAATAAATAGAGGTTTAAATGAATGACCCGATGCTTAGTGATTCAGTCACAGTAACTAACCTGATCAGGACCTTCTTCGGGAGTATTCCTCATGCTCCAGCTCCACTTTTCTTTTTTCCACCAGATTCTCCAATTCAACTTTACAATATTTTTCGACTGTTATACCTCTATCCCGCAAATACTTTTACAATTCTGTTTTTTTTTTTTTTTTTTTTTTATTCAGGCCCACACTGGCCCAATTATCCTGCGTGCACACAATATTTTTCTTTTTCTTTTTAGGGAACTTTAGGGGCTCCGTAGCTTCAAGCTTATTCATGTGAGCATAAGTCTTCTGGGGAAGATAGTAAAACCGGGAAAATTTTGAAATTACAGAACGTAATCTTGTAATTTTCTCTTTGTGTAGCAGTGATGTTAATGACCACATGAATTTTAGTGAATCAGAAATATGAAGTCACTTGTTATTGATGAAATTTATTCAACTTTACTTTTCCTTTTAGAGCACAGTGATAAAAATTGATAAAACTATTTAGCAACAAATTTAAAACGGAGATATTTGTTTTTGCAAATGAACTCTTCAATTATTGTCAGCTTTCTATATTTGTACAGGCTGCTGTTTGTTGGGTCTATTTGGCTGAGATAAATCAATTTCAATTAAATCGTGTGCAAAATACATAATAATATTAGGGATAATACAGTGTTTTTATTAGTCTGGTGAGCAAAGAATCACTTACATTTACTTATAACAGAAAGGCAAAGGCGGCACACATTTTCAAGAACAAAATATTTTTTCCAGGACATGGGAAAAAATACGTACGTACGTGACTATTTGTGACTACAAATAGGTCATGTTCCCGGTTCTCATGGTTTTTCAGGACGTGATGGAACAGTGAAGTAATGTAAGTATGTATTAATGAGTTTATTATCGTCGTTAGTGATACCGACGACTGCACCCGAGTCTTGGCCGCCGGATGTGGACTTCTGTGAACTCCTTTACTGCGATAAGGCGTACTGCTGCCCCTCACAGCGAGGGGGCGACACTGGCTCCAATATCACCCTGTCTGAGATATGGGAAGAGGAGCATAATTTAACAGGTAAGCTACAGGTTTCACTGTTTTTTGTTTTTTTTTGTATATACACATATATATAAAAAAAACAACAATAAAAACCTTGATGTACTAAATTGAAAATTAAAAAATGAATGTGTGCGTATACGTATATATACACATATACATCAAACTTACATATACATAAGTTATATGAAACTAGCTGACTTGAACACAACAATATGCATGGGTGTACTACAAAACCCCTGGCATGTCCCCCTCCCCTCTCCCCCTGCTCATACTCTTTTCTTCTTTAGTTATTTTCTTTTTCTTTTTTATTTCTTAGTGTTGTTTTGAAATTGTTTTTAATTGTTTAAATTATTGTACATGTTTCCTGTAGAAAATTTCACTAAGCAACAAACTATTTTTTATTTGCAGAAAAGAGAATACAACATTTTTATAACCTACTGAAAAGTGCTGAAGACTGTGAGTAATCAATGATTAATACTTTTAAATTAAAGTATATTATTTACCAATCACCCACAGAAAACTATTATTTATCTTACAATTCATTTATATTCTTCAAAGGGACAAACACCACCATTAAGTACTTCATGATTAAAGAAAATCAACATGTTATTGACAGTAAATACTGTCTCAGAGATGAATGTGGGTAAGTATTAGATCACAATAACTTTCTAATAACTTTCATCTTTGATCATAATGGCCCATGTTTCAGGCCCAGCAGGTTTGTCTACAGAGTTCCTATCAGTCAGTTTGTGCCTGGTAACATGAGGATCACGCTGCTCATGAAGTAAGTGCAACTCTTCATTATTTTAATCCATAATGGCAAACACAATAAAGTACTTCTATCGTTGACGCAGCTCCACGGAGCTTCTAGTGGTCCATCTTTGTCATTTTGACGAGTCGGCAGCCTGCTCTGCTCTGCTGGATATGAATACTGTGACTGGAAGCAGATATCCAACAAACACACAGGTGAAGAAGCACTTACTGATCAGTGTTATAAACAAAACACTCCACAAACACTCTGACTGAGGCTCCGGCTGCTGCTCTGCTCTCTCCTTTTGTCACTCACGCTTTAGCTGTGGCCCAAAGAGTCTCAGGCTCCGGATTTTAACTTTGCATAGAGGTCACAGACTGGGCTGACACTGTAGCCTTACTGAAGGGAGAGCACTTTAACTTCTCTCTGTCCACTTTATTCTTCCCCGCCCACCTTTGTTGTAAAAGCATTTCCTGTTTTTATTAGCACTTCCTGTGAGCTGGGATTTCCATTGTTGTCACTGTAAGAGAGTGAAGAAAATAAACTAGGAATGAACAAAAAACTTAGAGGAAATAAGTTTGTGTGGCTCAGGTTTAGTTTCAGTGGAAGGACGACATAAGAAAAGTCACCTAAAATAACTTCTTTAGGGATATAATCAGTTACTTTTTGTTCTAATTGGCTAATTGTCTATGAGGAACTCTAAAGGGCCAAAGCTGATGGATATATTTACACAGCAGTTTGTTGTAAATGTTACATGTTTCACCAATAACAAAAATCAAAGCCAATATCAGCTCAAGTCAGACCTGCAGTTTGATGGCGGCCCCCATTGCAACTTCCTGAATAATGTGAATAGCGTTCGGGAATAGCCACCGTTGCCATGGAAATCCACCATGTTAGCAGCGACTAGCAAACGTTATTCATAGACTAACATTGGCAAGACACATTATAAAAAGCGAGGAACAGCTCCGTTAGCTGCTGAGTCCCTGCTGGTAAATACATCTAACTCACTGTAGTGTCAGAATGCTTTTACCTGAACGATAACTCCAGTATTTTACCTGTTAAAACCTCCATTGGTTTATTATGGAAAAACGTGCTGCTAATCCCATGATGCTTTGCGATATGACATCACATTTCCGAACTCTATTAACACTACTAGAGCAATTAGTTATAGGGCTGGATATCATTCATTTTTTTTACTAGTACTTTAGCGATACCTATACTAAATTATTTGTCTTCTACACAAAAAGGTTCATATCTAGATAAGCCAAAGTCATCTTATTTATCTAAATCTGAGCTGTTTTGACGAGTTAAGTTTTAGTGGCTGATTTGACCTGATTCTAACCACTTGTTCTGAGGTGTTTTTGACTTCTTTCAATAGATTCCTACTGGTTTCCTTTGTTATTTAAATGTTTTGCCAATGGGGTAAGAAAATGAGTCAGTTTTATTTTCCTAATTCAAGCTGCCATTATCTTGGAATCAGTAAAAATGGTCATGAAATAAGATCTATGACAGTAGTAAATATGTCTAATCTAGTCAAAACTGCTCTAAACAAAAGTGATATTCTCAAATCAGGTCAGAGTAACCCCTCATAAATTGACCTCCCTTTGTGCTTGACCTCCAAAGACAGTCTACTTTATTGTACAGGTGAATGACACTGACCAACTTGTTTATCTTGTGGCAGGGGGAACATGAATGGCCCCTCAATGTCGCCCGTCTGCATCACAGCTCATATCATTTCCGATCGTCAGTTGCGGTGAGTTTACCTTCTCACCGAAGCGGAAAACAATTGTATTATTACTATTGTTTTGACTCTTTGATTGTCTGTGTTTTCCAGGGCCAGGCAGACTGCAGTACTGACCATAACTACGCAGGAATACTCTTCACCGACTACCACTTCCACTTCTACAGACGCTGCATTGACTGAAACTTTAGACGCCTCCTCTCGTTGTACAGTTCATTCCACAAACCTGTAAAATAAATAGGACTGTGTATATTTCAAATTAGGTTTGGTTAGGTTTATTGGTTTCGTTTCAAACTGGTGAAGGAATTCCCATTGTTAATAGTTGTGCCCATTGTGTTATGGCCAATAAAATATAATATCTTCGTCTGTTATTTGCATGTCTTTTCTACGAATGACTAAGAGTGAGATCTTTCAAAGTGAATTAAAAAGTGACTTACGAAAAAGTTGTGTTTTTTGCGGTACATTTATTTTCTGGGACAAACCGAGCTGTGGGAACTTTAACAGATCAGTTATAACTAATTCAGATGGAGGAGGTGCAACAGAAAACTTTTCAAACTAATTAGGTGTCTGGCTCAAACGACTGCTGGAAAGAGAGGAAAAGGGTCAGGGACGAGACCGACTGAACAACAAAGATGGACACTGTGAGTATTTGTCTTGCTGTGACAAAATTAAATCAATCAAATATTTTACTGTAATATAAGGCAGTAAAATATTTGATTATTATAATTATGATTTACCAGTTTATGTAATTCATAATTTTTATGGCAATTGGGAAATATTCACATTTCATCACCAAACATGTAAAACATAAAAGGCACATTTGATTAATTTCTATTTTTCAAGCATATTGAATCTTTTAAGAAAAGCCTGTTTTCCCCCTAGTTTAGTTTGGTTGTTCGTTGTGTGAGAGTGTCATCTGTCAGACTGACAGTGAAACAGATGTCCCTGTCACCAGGGAAACTATCCTCAGGGGAAGCAGCGTCTGTCTCTGAGCTGGTGTAATTAAGTGACACTATATCTCACTGTGAGCAGGTTGTGCCGGGTCTAGGCCTGCGCCATCTCTCCCAGATTCAAGAGGAGACTGACAGCAGAGAGCACAGGTAACTGCAGCTAAACTGAACAAATCACACTTTCTTATGTCAGCCACACAGACAGGTATGAGTAAAATGTTACAAAGTAACTAGTTACAGAAATACATTCATATTTTCAGTAACTGACAAATATAATATATTACTTCAACAAAATACAGTAATATATTAGTCCATACAATTTGAGTAACTCAAGTTACAAGTGTGACTTCCCTCAAATAAGATGCAGCACCAAATAAAGATACTAGTTAGATAATACTGGCGTAGCTTTTGTAGCTAACGTCATCAAAAACAAAACACAAAAGAATAGAGACGACTGAAGGAAAGGAAATCTTTTACTGTACTCAGTGGAATTATTCTCACTATTATTTCAGTTTATATTTTGCCAAAAGTAACTCAAAGTAGTGTAACTCAGAAACCATCATATGTAATACAAACATATTACATTTTAAAATCTGTAACTAGTAAAATAGAATATATTAAAATTAAATTTTAAAGTAACTTGCCCAACACTGAAAATATTGCAACATTCACTGTTCACCACAAAACAGTGTTGCCGACTTTACTGATGAAAAGTTTGAAAGTGGGTCAAGAGCTGAGCTCCATCAGATGGCAGTGTGTTCAGCTTGTGTATCTGTATCACTGACCACTGAAGCGTGGCCTTAGCAGGGAGATACTTTACTGTGATCAGACTCCACTGAAAGTGAATCTGAACTCAGAGCTCCTGAGTCCTGACATTATGTTTCTGAGTGGTTGGATTTCTCAACACAATAAATTAAAAAGACCTCTTTCTTTCTGCAGTACATGCTTTCTCCCTCCCATAATCCAACAGCAGCAGGAGCAAACACCCAGTCCCAGCCAAACAAATGCTGATGAGGTCAAGCCAGAGACAAAGAGGCGTCTTTCTGATCCTGCATCTCTGGCCTTGTATGAGCAGCAGAGTAAGCTGGAGGATAACATGAGTCTGCTGGAAGAGGTAACTCTACAGAACTTACAAAGAGCAATGAGCCTCACTCATGAAACAAACTTGCAAACAAATTTGTTCTTTAGGCCTACTTAGGAATTTTTTGGCATTTTTTGACATTCACAAAATGTGCATGTTCTTAGCTGAAAGAGTTCTTCTGGAAGAACAAATCCTAAGAACAGTCAGGACACATACGCACAGAAAATCTGCAGTTTTAGAATATTATCACAGTCAAAATGAACCGAAAAAGTCTTCACACAGCATGAGTAACATTTTTCTAAAAAAATGTAATGTAAAAATATATTTTTTGAGAGAATGAAAGTGATCAGAGGTGGCATAGGTATACAGTGGAAATCAGATCTTCACAGCTGAGGGCTGCAGCTCTGGTTCAAACATCCTGGTTCTCATAATCAGAGGAGGGACATTAGCCTAAATACTGTGGGTTATTTACAATAGTAACGTTATTTGAAAATAGTAGCATCCAAATATTAAATACTTCAAAAAGTTACTACTATGAACTCGAATTAATGTAAATGAGTACTGCCTCATGCTCTTGTCATGCCCATATATGGCAGTTTAGAGGAAGTGTCTTTGTATTTAGTCAATATAATGTCATAACAGTCATGATAATGAGGAAGTGGTGTTCTTTGTGTCACGTTCATGAATTTGAGGCATTTTTCTCTTTAAGAAGAGTTTTGTGTTTTAAATAACCCTTCATGAATCAGACCTAAGATTTTCCAGAAAAAGTTGTACTTGAAAATATTCATGAATGTGGCCCAATGTCGTGAGGGATTGTGATTAGAAATGTTTCACACTGTCTCTTTGCAGAAATTTAAAACAGGGTCTTCAGTGGGAAAGTACAGATGTGTGAATGAGTCTGACTTCATATACTGTAGATAAACAATATACTGTGTATAAACTAAAACAAAAAGAAAATAACCCTGGAGTTTCTCTTAACTTCACAGTTTGTCCTCCTTATTTCCATTCCTCTTACTTCAGTGAAGTGGCAATTTAACAAAGAAAAGTTGGAGGAAAAAGCTATTTTTATTGTTTGTGGCTTGTTTGTGGCTAGCTCGGCAGCCGTTATGGATTGCTCACCTCTACGTATGGGACTTCCTGTGTCCAATCAGGAAGTTTAAAAAAAAAAGTCAAATCAAGGAAAACTAGGTGGAAGATTCAGTTTCATAAATGTGTTGTCCTACATCTGTATTTTACCAAATGTCTATTCTATCCAGTTAGGTGTCATTGAGGCAGAGCTGCGTGCATCTCTGCATCACGACATGGAGCGAGAACAGGAAACTGAATTTCTGCGCCAACAGGAGAACCAGCTGCTGTGGCAAGGCCTCAGCTACCTCAGCCTCAACCAGAGACTGGCAAAGTTCAGTACCACAGTGAAATATTGACGTGCTATGACGAATGTGTGGTGTCAATATGGCCATGGTTTACAACTCCACTCTCTGTTGTTTGTTTTGTGGACAGGCCATGGGTCACCAGCTACTTTCGGAAGTTCCCCATGCACATCTACTGCCTTCCAGTTCAGGCTGCCAGTCAGAAAAAGAGAAAGCGCAACCCAAAAAAGAAGTGATGTATTTTTCATTTGTTTTTGTTTCTAATGTACATAAATCTATGCTAAATGTGTGTCTTTGTCTGTCTTTGCATCCTCATGGGTCCTGAAATACAAAAACTCATTACTAAATGATAACACAAATATTTGATGAATGAAATAAAGAAAACAAATGGTTTGAACGCAGAGTAAAAGAAGCCATATTTGATTTTTTTTAAAAGAGAGAATCCATCCATTAACCACAATGGAGGACTTAGGTTTAATTTAGCACCTATTTACAACAACATCCTTAGACAGAAACTGGGCCAGAGTCTCATAATTAGCCTGACAAGTCACGGGCCGCATATATTGTTAACAGGAAAATACTACTATTGACAAAACATTTTTCCTATAAATTAATAATAATGACTGGCACTGTAATAATTCAGCACATTTGATTGACATTTTAAAATTGGGATTCGGCTACAATAGATAATAATAATGGCTCTCTTGTATTACCAGCCTGTGTCACCAGGAGGCCATAAAACACTAAAAACAACCCTTTTACCAGTGACAGAACACCTTCTGTTTTTGTAGCATTTATAATGGTTCAGTGTCAGTGCCCCCTGCTGGACAGCGGGGGGAATTCCTTCCGTTTTTAGATGTTGGCTGCCCCCTAGTGGCTGGATTGAGCATTTTGGTTATTTATTTAATCCATAACTTCTGACAGGAATGGGCTAGAGACTTATTTTATGTTTTGACATGCTCAGCAGGCCAGATGAACATAGCAACCTGTGTTTTAGAACTAAAAGAGCTGAGACTTAGAGGTAACTCCTCCTACTGGTTTCCTCATAAAAGACCCACGAGCGTGTCAATTCTGCTCAGTTCTGACGAAGTTCTTTGGATAAAGCGTGAAACGTCCTCCACTTCAAATACAGCAGGGGTGCCCAAAGTGGGGTCCGCGGGCCAAATTCGGCCCTTCAAGGGGGTGGATTTGGCCCTCGAGATGGTGCTTAAATTTGTAAGGAGTATTTATTTCAATTCATTTGTTACTGAATAGACTGTCAATAGTACACCAAAACAGCATGTCCCATTCAAAGGCACATAGTAATTAAAGGATATAAAAGGATAGATCTGTTTAAATTTGGTAAATTTACATGTGAAACAATATTGCGTTTGGCCCTTTGCCTGCTAATTTGGCCCTCCGTTGCCTAGTTTGGTCCTCCATGGAAAAACTTTGGGCACCCCTGAACTACAGAGTAAAGATGAAGACTGAAGAATCTTTGCCTACTATCAATCAATTATTTTAAAAAATAAATCAGATTAATCACACTTTTGAAATTTGATTAATCACAATTCAAGGGGTACATGGGAAGAGTCTTTATGAAATAAGACCGTGCCATTGGCCAGCTGACTCATTTTTATTTCTTCAATTGAGAGACCTTTTAATAAGCTTTTGACCTGTAGATTGAGAAACTGTACAGCTATAAGAAAAAGATAAGGGGATATAGGGCACCCTTGTCGAACATTGCGATTTAACAGGAATCTTGGTGAGGTTCCACTGCTCAGCATAATGGAGCTGTGCTAATATTGCCTTGTAGAAGTGGTTGCCAAATCCATACTTTTCAACTGTCAACAGAGCGTTAAACCATGTTCAAACAAGTCAAATGCTTTATAAAAATCCCATCGTACTGTCATGCTACACAAATTCACTATGTCAAGGATGTCCAAAATTAAATCAATTATTTGAGATACCCCCATTAACCCCTGCAGCAAAAATGTTATAATCGTTATCTATCGCGCGCCAGTTTTCCAATAATAAAGACTCTACTTTTGCATTTTTTATCAGAGTTATTAGATCTTGACTAAGTGTGGCAGCAGGTAATGGTTCTCTTTCAATTGACTCTTCAAACACCTTCATTAAGAAAGGACTTAACTTTGCTAAAATATTCTTGCAAAATGCTAAGGTTATTATGTAATTTGCTGGAGATTTATTCCATTTTAGAGTTTTAATGGTTATACAGTCATCTTCCATTTCTTTTTAAGTTATAGATTTATCGCAATGGTCTTTGTCCGCTTCTGAAAGTGGTTCTAGTAGGTTGACTATTAATGGGAAATGCCCCCATGTGGAATGGTAAAATTCTTTGTTTGTAAAAGTCGAATGTCAATTCGACCAATCAGCTTTGAGGTGATAGAAAAAATATATATTTAATTGGTTGTTTGTTTGTTTGTTTATTCATTCCAGGCATTTCACAGTGAACATAATGGGCACAAGCCGCATCCAGTCGGTCATAGTTTTCAAAAGAAATACCATTAAACATGCAGAAGGGATGCTGTGGACTAAAATCCATAATTTTCAAGTAAAAATGCTGCTTCAGACATGGCACTGGTGAATAACTGGAACACCTGGGACAGAAATCAGTGGTTTTGGAGAACTTCTCACAGATGGTTCAAAACTGAGAAACTGGGACATCTGGTCACCCAATTCTATACAGCAGAAAATTATTGTAAAAAAAATTGTTAGCTGTTTGGTGGCAAAACATAGAGAAATATAGGTTATAGGCCAAATACTGTGGCTATTATCTTTTGATCACCAGTAACAGAACCATCTTGACTTGGAAGCTTATGGATTGCATTTTCATTAGCTTGCTGTCTATCTAATCTGAAGAAGAAGAAAAAAAAAGCAAAATTCTAAGCCATTGTCTGCGTGATCTCACATAGGCTCCTGTGGCTCTGCATTTTGTAAATAGTGTACAATTTATGCTAGAGAGCATTAAGTATCTCAGAGCCTGTGATATCATTGACTGATTTTGAGTGTGATTTTGAGAATAATATAATTCTCAGCCTTCCTTTTTGCTATATCTCGACTGAATTTGCCAATTTTAAAGGTTCACAGTTAGGACCACATGATTTTCCAAATCCTCACTTATTAGGTTTGAATTGGTATGAGTGACCTCATTATATTCGAAAACTGAACTATTGCGTTACTAGTAGAAAAAATATTTGGAGGTGAAATACTGAGATGTTTGGCTTTATGGTTTGTTGGTGACAGATACTTTATGACTTTGGACACAAGTCAATAATCACTATCAGATTGTCATGTTAAGGTTTCATTGGCCCAAATTACTTCACTAGCGGATGACCCTCTCTCCAACAATCTATTAAATCAAAGGGAGGAACCTATCCAATTCATTATTTAGGACAACATTAAGGTCACCTGAATTATAAAAGCCATTGTTGGGTATTTATTGGCCCAAAAAAGAAGACGCCTCTCGGTGCTAAACAAATTATTATCATTCTGGGAATTAAAACCATAAGTGTTAACAAAAATAGTATAATATTTTGCCTTTATGCGGATTATATTTACCAGCAAGTTGTCCAATTTACTTTCCAAAATCATTCCATATAAAATACCACTACATTGTTTTTCTCCAAACATTCTTGTATCTTAGACCAAAAAACCCTAACAAAATTACATTCATAAAAAATGTGACATGTAGTTTCCACATTTGATTTACAAAATACGCATTCATTGCTTTCAAAGTGAACCCATAGTCTTAAAAAAGTGGTGTTTTTCTGAAGACGCCTTGAACGCAGCCTTACGTCACCGCGACGTTCCTTGCCCACCAGCCCCTTTTCTCTGTGCGTGCACGGCTTAGCCTGGAGTTGCTGACATCATGGTACATTTTTCCTTCATTTTCACTTTTGTTGAGAGATATTGTATTTTTGACATATCCACTTGATTAACAATTGCGACGTTATTGAGTTCGACTGTGGGCAGCAATTACATTTTGTGTATCGGGGCTGTAGTTGTCTGTATGCTAGCTAGCTGTGCTAACCGGGTAGAGCACATGGGCGTAGTAGTGAATGCGATCGTACTGTAAACCAGTGAGCGGATTATTATTGATACACCAAGGACCTGCGTGCTTCTGGTTACCATGTACATACGAATAATGTATCCAGATCGTTTATCAGTTTGGGGGATGCTCCAATAACATAAGACTTGCATGCTAAACTATTAGCTTGTCAGTTTGGCTTTGTGTCTGTCAGAATTTCATCCGTAAGCCGTATTGTATTACGTGTGAACAATAAGTCCTGCTCCACGATGTATTTTACTAGGTATCAATACCATTGCCGTGTACATCATAGATACTCGCAGACATAAGTTACATCTTTAATTTTATGTTTGGTGCGGTTTGATGTTAAAAGTTCTAGCGGTTTCTATGTATATGTGGGCGGGGCTAAGTGAGGGCCCTTCACGTATTGGAGTTAATTCAGCCTCTGACTGTTGAGAGTTAAATATACAACATGGTATTACTGTAATCAATGCATATCAGACCGTCTAAGTTTCAAACGACGGCATTTGGTGAATGGTTTTACATATAACTAATGTTGCCTATTTCTATAGGCTTCCTTATCCATGGCCCCCGTTAACATCTTTAAACAAGGTGCTGATGAAGAAAAAGCTGAGACTGCTCGCCTGGTGAGTTTATTTTTACTACAGCATTAACTAAGTGACTAAGTGTTGAAAAAAATGATTGTTTAAACTGTTTTTATCTTTCAGTCCTCCTTTGTGGGTGCTATAGCTATTGGGGATCTTGTGAAGAGTACCCTGGGTCCAAAAGGCATGGTTAGTCAATAACAATGCTCAAATTAAATAATTCTCTATTTAAGGTTTCACCGTAATACTGAAGTATTTTGATTGACAGGATAAGATCTTGCTTGGTGGAGGCAAAGGAGGTACAGTGACTGTGACTAATGATGGAGCGACTATTTTGAAAGCCATTGGAGTTGACAACCCTGCTGCTAAAGTATTGGTTGGTGAGTTGCAATAGTTCTTCTCTCATAGTGTACTGAAGCTAATTATATTCATTACTGTGTTTTAATACAATTGTACTTTTAAAGACATGTCCAAGGTACAAGATGATGAAGTTGGTGATGGAACAACCTCTGTCACAGTCCTGGCAGCTGAGCTGTTGCGGGTAAGACAGTCAATTATTTCTCCAGCTGTCAGTTATTTCTCATGTTCACTGGTGCATATAGGACATGACCAGGGTTGCCAGATATTATGGGGTATCTGCGCAGTCATAAATATAACTTTATTCTCAAGATTGCAAAAAAAATAAATTGTGAAACAACTGTGATCATTCCGATTGGAGCTATATTGAACTTTGTTCATTTGGAGGCTGCTTTCACTCCGTCAGATGAGCAGGAGTATGCACATTCATAATCCTGGCAGATAGGCTCAGCGCGCATACTTGAGGGCATCAGATTGGCTATATAGTATCCTTAACATCTCTGTGAACTAGCAGCTGGCCTATAAAAGCTAAAAAGTAGCAAAGGAAGAGTGGTTTGTGTTCCCCGTTTCACGACACACTGGAAACCTTGGTCACTACTGAGGAAGATGAGTGGGGGACTGGGATGTGAATTGGTAAAGAAATGCACACTTATGCGCAGGTGTTTTTTGAAGACATTGTCTCAGTATTTAGGCTAACTACTCAATATTTTTCTGATCAATTTCACTGCTATTATCATTGTTAGAAAACGTGAACTTTATAGAGACTTATTCAAACAACACGACTCATTCTGAATATTTTTCTGTGAACACTGTTCTCAATTTATCATTTACGCTTCCCAATATAGTCAGTAATCCATGTGGGTTTAAAATGTATGCTCTAATTAATAAGTCAATTAAAATCTATGCTGTGACGAAAACATGTCCTAATATATTAAGTTTTGAAATCTTCAATTTTTCAATTCCAAGTCTTCTAAATGTAGACTTTTTAGATGCAAGGTGGACTGTTATGGAACCCGAGAGTGTATGGACTCATGAGGGCCCATTCCTGAGAAAAGGGGAACCATTCCAAATTGACTGACGCACCAGGGTTGTTATGAATGTTTATTGTTCATATTAATATCTGTTTGACCAGGTTGATTCATGGGGAGTCCACTGTGTTGTAAAATCATGAAGGATGTCGATATGTGATGCCTGATTCTACTTATGAAACTACACTAACCTTAAAATATATAATGTCTTAAATTTTGTATTAGCTAGTTTGAAGGAACCCGCCTTGTTCTCTCAAAAAACATCCACAATTTGCATGCATAGTGGCTGCCTTAAATGATGCACACGTGACGCCCTCTTCATCTCTTTCTCACAGAAAGAACTGGACTTGAATATGAAGTTTGGTGGTGCAAAATTTGGGTTTTTATTAAGAATTAAGCTCTACATAACATTTTCCATGGTAAACAGCACTGCCATAATCCGTGGACAGTTTCTTCATGTGTGGAATTGGTTAAAAAAAAAAAAAAAATGCCGTCCTACACCTAGCAACCCAAGTCTTGACCTACCTGAATGAATGATAGTTTAGTTATGGACAATGGACCAATGGAACTTCACAGGCCATTTCATCATGTAGTTCAAACTGAAGCCTGGCTCTATGCTCCCATCTGCTGTTGAAGGCTCTGTACTGCCTTAAAAAATAAAGTAAAAGTCATCTTTTATTGAAACCGGAGTTAAAATATGGTATGTACGCTTTTATAAGTAATGACAGTAATTAGTTCGTCCATAACCGCCCGCTACCTCTATGCCTCATCCTGTCAGTTCTCGTATGCGAAGCCGGGTAGCGCCTGGTCAGTGCTCGGATGGGAGACCACTGGGGAAAGGCCAGGAAGCCTGGGTGAATGTTGTGCGTGAGTGAGTTTTGGTGGTGGTTGCTGATGGCTGATGCCTCACTTCTGTCAATCTACCCCAGGGCAGCTGTGCCTATAATAATGGCTCACCACCACAGACTATAGAGTGAATGAATAATACATTGAATTCCCGTCATCAGTGACATCAGTTAAGCGACATCAGTTGAGCGTATGTTTCAGTTGAACTGAACCAAGTATTTCATTGACTACATTGTGCGTCCACAGGAAGCTGAGCTTCTGATTGCCAAGAAGATTCATCCACAGACGATCATCTCTGGCTGGAGGAAAGCCACTCAGGCTGCCAGAGAAGCTCTGAGGGATGCAGCTGTGGACCATAGGTGAGTAGCATCACACTGTTGTCTTAGTGTGAGGTGTGAGACTGGATTTAACTTTGCCTTTGAGGCCTCAAGAAATCAAAGTGGTCAAATCTTTTGGCCTTTGACCTTTTTTAAAACAAAAATAGCCTGTAAATATTAATTGACCTTTTTTAAATGCCCCTTTTTAAGCAACGACAAAGCTCGATTCCAGGAAGACCTGCTCAACATTGCACGCACAACTCTGTCCTCCAAATTGCTGACCCATCACAAAGACTATTTTGCGCAACTGGCTGTAAATGCTGTTGATAGACTCAAATGCTCTGGAAACTTGGAGGCCATCCACGTCATCAAGAAGTTGGGAGGCAGTCTCACAGACTCTTACCTGGATGAGGGTATCTATTACTATGTTTTGAATTAACTATTCTTGCTGCTTTTTAAGGATATGCTGTTTGATAAAGATTATTCATTGTTTTTACAGGTTTCTTATTAGATAAGAAGATTGGAGTGAACCAACCTAAGAGACTGGAAAATGTTAATATCCTCATAGCAAACACTGGGATGGATACAGACAAAATTAAGGTTTGTAAAAAAAAATGTTTGAGGATATTTAGCTGTTCTGTTTGTATGCACACACACATTTTAAACTTTTAAACTTTCATTAAGCATGGGTAGAAAATGACATTGTGTTGTAGACAAAGGAAATTGTGGAGAGCTTGTTATGCAGCATCATCCTCTGACAATCAACGGTGCTTCTGTGGAAAGGATTAGCGGCACATGTTTACGAGTGAGCACAACAGCGGCGTAAAGTTCATCTAATTCATGAAATATGTAGAGATCAAGCTGAAGTTCATGTGAATGTTCAACATTGACAGCGTTGTTGGCATGCTTGGTAATGGACACCGCTTTAGGATGTGGTGCAGCCTGGCTTCCTCCATGTAAGACATACCTGGGAAGACAGTCTGGGACTCCGGGCCTTGAATGGCTCAAAATCCCCAGTCAAATCTGTCTGGACCAATCACACAGCACGGGAGAATTTCCCATAATGCGTCCGGTCTTGAACCACAACAATCAATATGGCGGCCGCAACGGAGCGAAGTTTCTTCTTCTGTTTTAAATGAGCTGGAATTGTTGTTAAAACCACAAAAACCGGCTGCGCTGAAAGTTTTTCTGTGTTCAAAAGACGTCTTCGCTGCCTGGCCGCGGTGCATGTATGTCACATCCTTGTTTCTATGATTGGTTTCCTCTGGGGTTGTTGGTCCCGCCTCAAGTCTCGATTTGAACTGCTGCCCCAACCGCAGACTACCAGACTGTCTTCCCAGGTATGTAATACATTGAGGCTATGGCACTGTGCCAGCACTGCATCCTGCTGTAGGAGCCTCCAGCACATAGTGAGAGCAGCTGAAAGACCATCTGTGCCCCTCTCTCCTCCATTCAGGATATTTACTCAACCTGTCTCACCCACAAAGCCTTCAGAATCATGATTGATCCCACACACCAATCACATAGTCTCTTCAGCTTCATCCAGCTGGCTGTCGGGAAGCTGAACTCTCCCTCTCTCCACTTCCACCTGCAATGCAAGGAATTCAGAGAGACCCAATTTATTTATCTTTGTGAATTGACAATAAATTACTTTTTCTATTTTACAGTACACATCTGTTTTCTCGTAGCGGGACGAGAGCATCATGAACCTTAAACATTAAAAATTTGTATTTTTAATTGGTTACATTTGTTTGTCTTGTAGATCTTTGGCTCCAGGGTTCGTGTCGACTCTACTGCAAAGGTTGCAGAGATTGAAATGGCCGAGAAGGAAAAGATGAAGGAGAAAGTGGACAGGATCCTGCAGCATGGAATCAACTGCTTCATCAACAGGTGAACCAGCGCGGACCCTCGGTGTGTTCAGATTATGTACTGTGCTTTGAACTCATTTTTGCATCTTTCTGTCCTTTCTAGACAATTGATTTACAACTACCCAGAGCAGCTTTTTGCTCGGGCCGGTGTCATGGCCATTGAGCATGCAGACTTTGCTGGTGTTGAACGCCTGGCTCTAGTCACTGGTATGTTGAACATGCAGATACTGTGTTTCTTCTGTCATCATAAATATACTTTCATAATCTTCTCATTTATCGGTGCATTTGTTACATTTCTCCATTGTGAGATCAATAAAGTCTTATTGATTTATTTTTTCAGGTGGTGAGATCACCTCCACCTTTGACCACCCTGAGCTGGTCAAACTTGGTCACTGTAAACTGATTGAGGAGGTGATGATTGGAGAGGATACGCTTATCCACTTCTCTGGAGTGGCTATGGGTAAGCAAGAACTCTATGACTAGGGTTGGGTACCGTTAAACATTACCAGTTTGGTATCGAAAAAGTTATTTAAGGTACTACCGGCATCGCAAAATAAATTGGTACTGAAAACGGGTACCGAAAAAAAAAAAATCTTTAGAAAGCAAATTTCTCTGCCTGGTGGTTCTGAGACTGCACTAAAGAAAGTGACTTAGGTTTTTCAGCTCAAATAAATGCTAAAACACAAAAAGAAACGTCTTTTATTGAATAAATGAAAAAATGTTCTGTTTTATGGTCCTACAACAAAACTAAAAATGAAACCCGCGTATAAATGACTTGATTTGAGAATATTAGTCTTGTTTAGAGCAGTTTTGACTAAATTAGACATATTTACTACTGTTATCTAGATTGTAGGCAAAAATTCTTCAGTAGGAGTTGCCTACGATGGACAACTCCTGTACGACTGAGAACCTACACAAATGTTATCTAGATTGTTTGGCTTATTTCATGGGATTTTTACTGATTCTAAGGTAATCTTGCTTGAATTAGGAAAATAAAACTGCCAAAAGGACAAAACCAATTTTCTTACCCCATTGGCAAATACATTTTAATAAAAAAGGAAATAAGTAGAAATCTATTGAAACTAGTCAAAAACATAAAAATACCTTAGAACAAGTGGTTAGAATTTGGTTGAATGAGCGAAACTCTTCAATTTAGATAAATAAGATGAATTTATGTAATTTAAAATTATCTAGATATTTACTTTTTTGTGTAGATGACAAATTTTAGTACAAGTATCGGAAAAAGTATTGTTCCGGTATCATTAAAGTACTTGTATCGGAAAAAACATGAACGATGCCCAGCCCTACCTATGACAAAACGATTGTAGGTGCTCCCCTAACTTGGTGTCTTCAACAGGTGAGGCCTGCACTGTTGTTCTGCGAGGAGCGACCCAGCAGATCCTGGATGAGGCAGAGCGCTCCCTTCACGATGCCCTGTGTGTTCTGGCGCAGACTGTGAAAGAGCCCCGCACCATCTACGGAGGAGGTGAGTTTATGATTAAATCTGGGTTTCTGCAGGGCATTGAAAAGCATAAAGCCATTAAATTAATTGTGTCAAAAATAAGGGCTTAAATGTCATTAAATAGAATTCAAACTGGCATTAAATCAGAAGTTCCTGGAAAATAATGACATTGCTCAATTATCGTAGGCACTCGTACTTGAAGTGTAGGACATTTCGATCTTACTCCTTCCTCAGCAAAATGAGTAGACTTGACACGCTCATGGGTCTCTTAAGAGGAAACCAGTTGGAGGAGGAACCTCTTAAGTCCCACCTCTCTTAGTACTAAAGGTTTGCAAACCATCTTAACCTATTCACACATTATTAGTGCTTGTTACCTTCCTATTGTCTCACCCTGGGTTTAGTTCTAAGGCTGTTGACATTTCTCTATGGCCCTGCACCATTGTTCAGCTAAACTGGCATGACAGCGATGGTTTCGGTCTCCAGTTGTTGTAGACCGGTTTCTGTCTAAGAATACTGTTCTAAACTGGGTCAAAATTAGACCTGAGGCCACCATTGCAATAGGTTAAGATGGTTACTCCTCCTACTGGTTTCCTCTTAAAATAGACCCATGAGCATGTTAAGGCTACTCATTTTGCTGAGGAAGATCTTTGGACTAAGATCGAAACGTCCTACACTTCAACTACAGAGTACAGATGAAGAATGAAGAATCTTTGCCTACGATGGACAACTCCTGTACGACTGAGAACCTACACAGACGGATTGCTCAACTACTTTTACAGCATACGTTTGTCAAAAAATACAAAAATTAGGGTGTAGACTGGAGTTTTGGCAGAAATCATACTGTATTTCTGGTCAAAAATGGTCCGTTGTATCAAATTTTCTATTGAATATGGAAATTAATATTAAACATGTTCTGATTTGTGGCTGATTTGACTTGCCGCTATCTGTATAAACCCTGTAAATGGAATCTCTCAAATCGTCTCCAAGTGTCTGACGATATGTAGCCGTAAACACATTTAGCCAAAGTTTTTGCTCTTTCCTAGGTTGCAGTGAGATGCTGATGGCTAAGGTTGTGACAGACTTGGCCAACAGGACGGCCGGGAAGGAAGCAGTTGCCATTGAGTCCTTCGCAAAAGCTCTTATGATGGTAGGGAATTGATAACATTCCCTTGCTCTACCTTCTGATATTAATTTTGTCTCGTTTCTATCCTCAAGCTGCCAACAACCATTGCCGACAACGCAGGCTATGACAGTGCGGACCTAGTTGCTCAGCTCAGAGCAGCGCACCAGGAAAACAAGAGCACGTTCGGACTCAGTGAGTGAATCATTATAATCGCATCTTTTCACAGTGCAGACCAAGCCATAATTCGCGATCTACTCCTCCGCAGACATGATCGAGGGCACAGTGGGTGACATGGCGGAGTTGGGCGTCACGGAGTCCTTCCAGGTCAAGAGGCAGGTGCTGTTGAGCGCCGCCGAAGCCGCAGAGATGATCCTCAGAGTCGACAACATCATCAAAGCGGCTCCAAGGTCGGGATACTTTGCGCGAGGCAAGACGTCTCAAGTGCCATGATTTACCCGACTAATAATGCATTCTTGGTTTTGTTTTGTAGGAAGCGGGTTCCAGACCATCATCCCTGCTAAAGGAGGGTGAAGAGGATCCCTTTAATTTATCATTCTCAATGTAATGCAAAAGGTCCACTGTTCTTTTTATCTGTTGAAACCACTTACTCCATTAGCCAGCTCTGTAAGGCCATGCTCCTGAACATAAATTAGCATCTGTACTTATGTTAACAATTCTCAACATGAAGAGAAAAGGAAGTGGTTGTGCGATTGTTTAAAACTAGCAAAGTGAACATCATTCACACATCATTGTCGGGTGGCCTGACCTCGAACACAAATGTTGAGATTTGATTTTTGTCTACAGGAAGAAATTAAATCCCTTGTGTTGAGCTGATTTTTGTGGCATTTTTTGATATTTTTTCAGATCATTTTTGGTCTTACATTTGAACACAGGGTTTCCGCGGGGCATTAAAAAGCATTAATTGTATCAAAAGTAAGGCCTTAAATAGAATTCAAACTGGCATTAAATCAAAGGTTCTTGGAAAATAATGACATTGTTCAACTACTTTTACTGCAGAAGTTTGTCAAAATTGCAAAAATTAGGTCTAGACTGGAGTTTTGGCAGAAATGATTCAGATAACTATTTATCCCGCTAGAGGCAATTCATTTAGAGCAGCTCAGAAACAATGTAAAAAATTCAGACAAGAGACAAAAAGGACAAAAAATAGACAAAAAGACGAGGACAAAAGCGAGCTCATCAATAAAAATAAAGCAGAATCTGAATTAAAAAAGCAATCTGAATTTTAACAAAAAGCACAATGTGAATTTAACAAAAGCACAATGTGAATTTAACAAAAAGCACAATGTGAATTGAACAAAAGGCACAATGTGAATTAGCTGCTCACGGATCACATAGTAGCGCGAGCGTTCTATCAATTTTTTTTATTGAATATGGAAATTAATATTGAATAGGCACTGATTTATGGCATTAAAATGGCATTAAAAAGCATTAAATTTGACTTGCTGCCACCTGTATAAAGCCTGGAACATAAACGAGGTACTTGCTTAAATTATTTGTATGTTGACATGAACCACAAAGAGCAAATACATGTTGAAATGTCGAATAGGGTCAGAGTCACCTCAGTCATGTCATGAGTTTTGGCAGAAAGTTCTAAAGTAAAACTCATGTTCCTTAATTTGTTTTACTTAACCGAAAAATACTTTGTTAAATCACGTATGGCATAAAATTATTTATTTACATATGCCTTAACTAGATGGTAAGGACACAGATGACCCATGGGTGACCTCTTCAGAGCCTGACCCATGAGTAGAGTAGGAGTGGTCAAATTGTTAAAACTGGTAACAAATCCCACAAACTATCTGTCTGCGGCAACGGAGGAACCAAGATGCTGAAGCTGGTGCTGGGAGTACTATTGTTCGGGACATGGACGAGCTCAGAGTTGATCAGGTAGGAATGTCCTTTTACTTGAATCTGTGTTCATGTATTTTAACACATCGTTTGCCGTGGTGCCACAGAATTCCCTTGAGGCAGATGCACTCCATTCGGACCCAGCTCCGAGCTAGCGGCTTGTTGGAAGAATTCCTGGAGGAACACCATCCCGACACATTCAGCCGCCGCTATGTTCAGTGCTTCCCGCCGGGGATTCCCTCGATTCAACTGGGACGCTCCCGGGAGAAAATATATAATTTTATGGATGTAAGGGAAGCCGGCGAAGCGTTTAAGGCGAGACACTGCAGGTTGGAGATACTGGCTCTGTCCAACTTACTGTTGGATAGAGCTAGGTGTAAATTATAATTTTATCTTGTTTCTACTGGTCAAAAGAAACACTTTTTATGGATTAGTGTTTCTTTACTATTAACATTGTATGGTTCTCATTGAAGGCATTTAACTATGAATATCATGAACACATGGAATTACTGTATTTTCCGGAGTATAAGTCGCACCAGCCAAAAAATGCATAATGAAGAAGAAAAAAACATAAGTCGCATTTTTGGGGGGAAATTAATTTTACAAAATCAGAGACCAAAAACAGACATTTAACCTTGAAAGGCAAGTTATGATAACAATAGACTAGACAGGGTTTCTGCGCGACCTTAAAAAGCATTTTTAATTAATTTTGTTAAAAACGAGGCCTTAAATGTCATGAAAAAGCATTAAATAGACTTAAAACTGGCATTAAATCAAACATTCTTGGAAAATAGACATTCAACTAGTTTTACTGCAGAAGTTTGGCAAAGATCCAAAAATAGGATCTAGACTGCTGTTTGGAAAGAAATTATACACTATTTCTGTTCAAAAGTTGTCAGTTGTATCAAAATTTGTATTGAATATGGAAATTAATATTAAATTAATTTAATTTAATTTAATTTAATTTGACTTGATGCAGGCATAAACCCTGCCAGAGAACAATAGGCTGAATAGGTGTACAGTATGCTAACATAACAGCTACACAAATCATACATAGGTGCCTGGTATGTTAACGTAACATATGAATTAATATATAAGTCGCACCTACAGGATCCATACGAGAGAAAAACTCTTGACATGCAAAAACAAAAATTATTTAAAATTGACACCCTTTATTCTTGGCATTGTCTCAATTAGCTTCATAAGGTAGCCTGAACTGGTTTTCACTTCAGACTGCTGAAAACCATTTTAATGTCTCAACTCAATAAATAAAGCTTTAAATTAAGTATAGAGAAATCCATTTGAAAAAAAACCTTTAAAGTGTCTCCACAATTTGAGAAAATGGCCCTTGAATGTACAATTCCTGATGGAAATCTATGGACAAACATTGAGTCAGTGTTTGTTTCCAGGTAAAAGCTTGTTTAAAGAGGGCAATCTGGCGCCAAATCTGAACAATTTTAAAAGTCTTGCCAGCAGTGTCTCTCCGGGATACTTATGTTGTAAGATATAGCCATGTGAAATTACAGTATAATATGTAAATTAAATGTATATATTTGTTAGGGTGGCTCAAAAATAAGTTTTTCTGGAAATGTCACCATCCCCTGGTTTTATATTGTGGGTATTGGTGTATATATCATGTTTGTTTTCAGAGTTTCAAAACCAATTTTGAGGGTTGCCCTTTGCCAAAATTTGTCAATTGTGGCAAAAAAGGGGGAAAATGCACATATAACTGAATATATTCTGTTGAAATTCAGGATTTGAGAACCTTACAGTGAAGGCCTCCCATATATGATGAGTATGAGTTTGTGTCAGATCATATAATTTTCCAAGCCAAAAATTTCTCACCTAAAAGCGTGGGGGAAAAAAACAGCTTGACGAAACAACTTGTTTATTCCATAATACTGAAAATTGACATAGATTCATACTCAAACAAGTTATCACAGATCTGATTAAGTACAAAACTGATGGTCATTGAACATCCGTTGTACATTTGTAACAAATCGGCAAATTTTGGCAAATGGCAACCCTCAAAATTGGTTTTGAAGTTCTGAAAATAAATCAGGATGATATATACACCAAATACATGGGTTTCCAGTGATGTCACGCATACAGTAGTTGTGGCCGCCATTTTGTTGCCTAAATGCCATGGTCAGTGAGAATTCTAATGCTAACTGGCATGCAATATTTCCATATAAAGCACGGTTAGACGGCATCATTTAAAATCATGTACCACAGCTAAATGGTAAATGGTCACATTTATATAGCGCTTTTCTACCTGCTTTAGGCACTCAAAGCACTTTACATCAAGGAACCACTCACCCATTCACACTCTCATTCATACACTAATGTACGCAGACACTGGAGGCGAGGTGGGTGAAGTGTCTTGCCCAAGGACACAACGACAGTGTACACCTGTGGGGATCGAACCGCTAACCCTCCGATTACACGACGATCCACTCTACTACTTGTGCCACTGTCGCCAAAGCTGTTGCCATAGTAACTGTAAGCAAAGAATGGGGGGACTACTTTTCTCTCAGTAACTCTCCAGGCGGTTAAAGCATAAACTCCAAAGGTTTAGGTTTTCTTTAAGTATCAGCTCTGTTCTTCTGTCTGAGGTGTCATTTTCAGATGTAGCATCTTGGCTTCAGTCAGTGCAGACCATAGATATACAGTACATAGGCTGATACGCTTGCACTAGCCAGCGGGCAACAAAATGGCCGCCCTGACCACTGAGGTCATGTGACATATTAACCTCTTAAGCCCCAACGTTCCCATTTTTGGGGACTTGCCACTTTTAGAGACAATCTTTGTTTATTTTAATCTTATGTAAAAATTGCCAACATTTTCAATGACAGAATAATGGATAGAGCCAGATTTTTTTTTATTTTGTGCTCAAAAGTTCACCTTGAAACTATCTATTTTTTTTAAATGTGTTCACAAAAAAGTGTATTTTTTTTTTGGAAAAACTGTATTTCATGACCAAATATATAAATAGGATCCAAAATTTTAAATTTAATTGAAATATTACAAATTAGATTTCAAAAAGTGCA
>OMNZ01114915.1:0-11684 GCA_900303255.1 Lesueurigobius sanzi
TCAATATATCTCTATATATCGCAGTGTGTAAATAGGATCCAAATTTTCAATTTCATTATTACAAATTTGAATTTTTTTGGCCAAAAAGTGCCAAATTGTGCCCTATTTGTTACAATGGGATTCCGCCTAGACTATTTTAAATCAAAACCTCAATAATTTTTCAATTATTTATTGTTACAGAGATAAACAGTTGGTAAAAAGTCAATAATTATCATGTAGTTACTATTTTTGATGTTTATTTGCTTCTTTACAATGAAAACAAGCTGCTGACCTGCTGTAATGTGTGTTTTTTTAGGCTGAATTCATATTTTCTGTCTTTCAACCTCAGTTACTCAGGCCCACTATGATTTTCTTGAAAATGTTCACATCTACAGTATCCCCATAGACATTCATATCATATGAGAGCAATATGAACATTGTAGACATTTTACAAGCTGTTAAAAGCCTTCAGAGTATATGTATACCAAATTCGGAAAAAACTGCCACGGGCTTAAGAGGTTAATATTAATTGGTCAAACAGTTGTTTGTGTCATTTGTTGATGGTGCTAAGGAATTAAAACAAACAATTAACTTCATTAGATCCCCCTCTGAAGTTGCCACTGGTTCCTGAGGGATACATTGCCTCAAAGCCGCCCTTCTATCGCCACTTATCCCCACATCTAAAGGCAACGAGTCTCGCCCTGGGACCAGAGCATGCAATTCTACTCAGTGCCACTGGAGCGGTGTACACTTGGGGCCTGGGCAGGTAAACATCATCTTTCATTGCACGGGTTATCCGAGCAGCAGAATGATACACGATCTTGTGTGTGTGGTCGACAGCCATGGGCAGCTGGGCCATGGTAGCCTGACTTCGGAGGAGGAGCCCAGGGCAGTAGAGGCTCTCTGGGGAGTACCTATGAAAGCGGCAGCTGCGGGCGGTTGGCACTGTTGTTGTATCAGTGGTAAGTTCTTGATGATCCATTAAGTAAAAAATAATAAAATGCATTTATTCATAATTCAAATATAAATCTTTACAGAGACTGCTGATCTTTATGTGTGGGGCTGGAATGAGAGCGGTCAGCTAGGACTTCCTTCACTGTGTGCAAGAAAAGCACAGGAGCAGAACATCTGTAGCAAAGGTAGCCAATTTTACATATACAGGCTACATTAAAGGCCCTATATTTGATTTTTCTTTTCTCGTAGTGGATTTTTTTTAATTCAACAACTGAAAGGTTATATGTTGCTTACAGAAATTACAAAAGTTAGAAATTAGATTGGACCTAAACAATTTAGTAATGTATAGTTTATAAACAAAATAGGGGCTTTAATACACATTTTGATACAGGATCCTTGCTGAATAGACATTAAGATCCCTGTGATTTTGGAAAACCCTTCGTAAGGAAATGAAATACATGTGTCAATAGTTACGGCATACACATGTTAATTTTAATAAAAGCATGGTATAAACTAAAGTAAATATTGGGTTATCTCTCCATTTGTTAGGTACTGCTGCACAGTGCCAGGATGCTAATGCACTGCCTGGTGTTGGACTAAAACAAGAAGAGGACAAAGAGGTTTTCATTTCTATCCAAGCATTCCCTGCGCTCCTTGATCTGAATCCACCGTGTGACGTAAAGGCCGTGAGTTGTGGCTCAAGACATACAGCTGCAATCACAAGTGAGAATTGTAACACACTAGGGCTGAAACAACTAATCGATTAATCGTCAACTAATCGATTATTGAAATAGTTGTCAACTATTTTAGTAATCGATTAATCGTTTCTGGGATATACAGACTCAGAGTAAGATTTTTGTATTTTTTGTGAAAAAACTATGTTGACTCTGAAGGCATTGGTTTTAGAAGTTTTTTTTGCAAATATTTTTGCTCTGATTGTTCCAAATCTTGGATCATAATCTAATCCGAGCAGAAAGAGGACTCTCTCGCTCTCACTTTTACAATCCCAGAGTGAATTTTAGAGGTTCTTAGCTTTCAAATGAAGAATGACATGTGGAACTTGTACAAAGAGCATCCTACAAACATTAGCTTTAACTTTACTCCATCAAGACGTCCTCAAACGCTGTCACTTTAGCTTCATGTGCAAAAAGCTTTTAACAATTACACTTTCCATGCACCTTTTTGCACCAACCGATTAATCGATTAATCGTAAAAATAATCGGCCGATTAATCGATTACCTAAATAATCGTTAGTGACAGCCCTATAACACACAAATGTTAAATAGTAAGTGTACAAATTCTTTTGTGCTAATACAGTGCATTTTCTCATTTTAGCTGAAGGGAATCTTTATACTTGGGGTTGGGGTAAGTTACTACTACTTACATCAAATTACAATATTAAAAACTTGTAAATAATGGCTATTTACTGTATTTGTCTTTCATAGGAGAGTATGGACAACTAGGACACCAAAACGTATTAACTTCAGATGAGCCTCAGTGTGTTGAGTTTTTTAAAGAGCACCAGCTGTATGTGACTGACGTAATATGTGGGGCGTGGAACACATTCGCTGCTGTGGTCAAGCAGGAAGAGATTCAGATATCCCCTTTGTGATAATTGACAAGGACTTTGAACAGCATACAAGGAAGTTCACGTGTGTAAAACTCAAGACATTACATGAAGCCCTGGATGAACAAAAGTTAATAGCAAAGTGATTCAGAAAAACATGTTTAATTTTTCAGAGATATGTAAAAATACAAACGTGTATATTGCAGCATTAAGGGGAAATAGAAAGGTCCACAGGTGTTTATAAGTTAAAATTACTATGATTGAATATTTCTGTCATTTTCAAGTCTTCACAGAACAATCTTGAAAGAACTGTGGACAAAATGGAATTTGTTTTTAAATTGCGTATGTACAATGTAATTTCTAATGTGAAGACATGTAAATTTCTGCTTTACCTGACAAAATCTGGCGACCTTGAAATGACGTGCTGAAACTCTGAGAGGTTCACTGTTCCGTCTTTGTCAATGTCGGATTCTTCAAGAATCTTCGGTGTTGAGTGAAAACAGTGTTTACAGCCTTGTACAAGAATAAACATCTTAAAAGGGTGCATTGTTAAACTTACATTGCTGATGAGTTGTCTCATTTCATCATGTGTAAGTCTTGTGTCCTGTGTTTCCCCTGTCAGGCAGTTCACCAACTGCGTTAAGTCCTCAGAGTCCAGAGTTCCATCATCATCAAAGTCTGAAAGACATTAAAAGCCAAGTGTTATGCATCAGTAACTGCTTGTTTATGTATATAAGATACATGAGATAGATAAGATAGTAATTACCAAATATCCTGAAGGCGTAGTGAGATTTGATTTCCATTGTAGCAGAGTCGCTGAAAGCACTCAAAAGATCCAAAAAATCTTCAAATGTAAGGCTTCCATCTTTGTGTTCAGCAGTGGAAAAGACCAGGCAGATTCGTTTCCTAAAAGGGTTGGACTGTGACAAGAACAATTTCAAAGTTCGCATAGAGCCATTCATGTGAAAAGCAATTTAAAACACAAGTGACACATGTGTGCATCCTTACTTTGAGTTCTGGAAGAGTAAGAATTCTCTCCATTGGTATTCTGACATTTGGGATGTCTTTTTCATCTTTGGTGAGAAGCTCTGAAAATCTTTTATGAGCTCTGTACAAAACAAATAATTGTGTTAATTAGGATTAAATAAAACAACAACAAAAACTCTCAAAATAGTCTCAATATAAGTCATATAATTACATACAGAAGAATTTCTTGTTTTGTCAGAAAAGTCAGCTCCTGTCAAAAGGAAACAATTTATGTCACATTTAAAACACTATTAAGTGTTTGGATGTAAAGAAAAACAACTTGCCAATGACATATGATAAAAATAACTTGAATTCGTAAATACTTTCATGTTACGGAACTAGCTTGTTATTACAATAACTTCAGGGCGTACTAACTGCGCACTCTTCACGCGGCTTCAAAGTACCAATCAATAAGTTTCATCAACTTACCTGATATTCTGACAACACATCCTTTCCAAGCTGGCTCGCTGTCGTACCCATTGTGCAAATGATTACTTTGAAATGTACTTTTGTTGTTGTTTTGACGTCCTCGGCATCAGCAGAAAACAGCCAAACTCATCGAGGTGCAGCCCTCACTTCCGGTTTCTCGTTACTCGGCCACCCCCCTTTCTGTAAATGATCACGTGACTCTTTCCACTTTGGCACTTTATGTGGCCACTTGCTTTGTCTCTCTTTAAAATAACTTCAGACATATTTTATCATATTTGTATTATGTAAATAAGTTTTATGCGGCAAAAAATAGGAAAACACTTCCAGAAGATGTGACAGGCCCATAGATATAGCCCTATAAATAGGCCTCACCTCTGATGCTGAAGAGTTCTTTTTAGTTGTGCTGCGTATAACTGAAAGTATTTAATCTGCATTCCTCGCTTTTACTGTAATTATTTAATGATTGTGTTAGTTATATGGATTTATTTTATTGCCTTTTGTTGTAATTTGATTGTAGCCTATGAAACTATGAAGCACTTAGAAGAATTGCCTTGTGTAGGAATAGTCCTCTACAAATTAACTTCACTTGCCTTTCCTAAATATATTGACTAAATTGTTTACATAGTCTAAATCTAACACATTTATTTACAGTATGTTTCATGCCCACAGCCAGGCATCGTTCAAATCTTCAGGTGTTTTTTATAAAGATGTAGAAATCGAGTTTGTAGAACGAGTTTATTTTTTTTTATAAGTCACATGAGCCGAGAATAAAAAAAACACAGGTCTACTAGATAAATGTAGTTCAACAAATGGTTTTACAAAATTGCATCCTTAGTGTTAACAATCACCCACTATTTTCAATTTAATTTCGCATAACACTGGTGATTTACATAACATTGCTGATAGAAAACAAATGAGTCCATTATGCTCCTGAATTTACATCCCAGTCTGTAGGATCTGCAATTAAAGAGAAAATAAGACATCAATGTTAAATGTTTAAGAATAGCCTAAGCATTTATGGTTGATTACTTGTTTGTTTTTTACCTGTCAATTTTATTCCTTCCTTGGTCTCTGCTGGCACTCCAGTCCCATACTCATTTTCTCCAGTGATTCTGAAGAAGTAGATTCCTCCCTCCTCCAAGTCTGACACTCTGTACGATAACCTGTGGCATTTGTCAGTGAGCCTCGTCCATCCCATTCTGCTGATGTCCCTTATGTCCACAAAGTAATTCTTCACTGGTGCCCCCCCTTCGTTCTCTGGTATGTCCCAAGTGACAGTAGCTGAATTCTTGGTCACATCCTTAACTGATATCCGAGTTGGTGGTCCGGGTGAATCCAAAACCCGTACACTCAAGGTCAATGAGGCACTTCCAGCAGGGTTTTGAAGTTTGACCATGTATTTGCCAGAATCGTCCCTTGTGGCTTGTTCCACCGTTAGTGAGCTGGCCGAACTTGTGGTGTTAATCAACCCACGCACTCGTAGGTCCACATCAGCTTTGTCCCAGATTACAGTGGGGGTGGGTTTACCAGAGTACGGCACAGTCAAAGTGAAAGACGCGCCATCTTTGACCAGCAGAGTTTTGCGCATCTCAGGACTTACATCAAACTTGGGTTCTTCCTCTCGCTCCATCGCAACTTGAGGGACTGATTCTGGACTGGGCTCGCTTACACCAATCTTATTTATGGACCTTACAACAAAGACATATTCTCCACCACTACTGAGTCCGGTTACAGCACATTCAGTTTTGTCTGTGTTATAAAGTCCAGTAGACCACTCTCCTTCAGATGATTTTCTGAATTCAACTCTATAGCCAGTAACTGCAGCCCCACCATCAAAGAGTGGTTTGTTCCAGGATAAGGTTATGGAGGTCTTACTTGAATCAACAATAATAGGCTTTGCAGGTGGGGATGGTAGAAACATTGGATCTTCTGCCATAGCCAAAGGACATGGGTCACTTGGTGCACTTAGCCCAGCGGCATTCTCAGCAAAAACCCTAAATTCATACTCGCACCCTTCATGGAGGCAAGTAGCTTTGACTCGAAGATCATAGACAGGCTTTTTGTTCACACGCACCCATCGCACACCTTGCTTGTCCCTCCTTTCAATAATATAACCACTGATACGACTTCCACCATCCGACTCGGGCCTCTTCCAGCACACTGTCATAGAGTCGGCACTCGCGCTTGTGACTTCGACATCAGTAGGAGCAGATGCAACTGTGTAAGGATCAAGGGCTTTAACTGGGTCACTTTCCAAAATCTCACCTTCTCCATATTTATTAACTGCTTTAACTCTGAACAAGTACTCATTTCCTTTGACCAGCTTAGCTATTTTGCAGGTAGTCGCCATCATGTCATCATATACAAGTGTCCAAGATACACGGCTCGTTTCACATTTTTCAACTATGTAGTGCATAATTTCAGCTCCACCGTCTTCCAAAGGTGGTTCCCAGGACAAAGAACATTTCTCGGCTGAGATGCCAGAAATCTTCAAAGGTCCACCCGGTGGGCCTGGTCGATCAAGAATTTTACATGTTATACTTCTTGATGTGGCACTGCCTACATTTTGTAAGGTCAGAGTGTATTGTCCAGAGTCTTTCCTTACACATTCTCGAATGACTAAAGATGTATGCATCTTTGTTATATGTATCTCAACTCTACCTTTAGCTCCAATGAGCCGTCCATTTTTCAGCCATGTCACTGTGGGGTTGGGGCGGCCGGAGATATCAGCATCTATTTTTAAGAGGTCCCCTGATTTGACCACAACCACCTGTCTAAATATATCATCCATGACAATTTTAGGTGGCTCCACGTCATGTTGTATGGTAATAGATCCAGTGTTTTCTGATGGAGCACTAAAGAGGTCTGCTGCATTTCTTGCTATGACTCTGAAATCATATTGTCCCCCTTCCGTAAGGCCAGTGACTTCAAGGAAAGTGTCCAGGAGGTTGGTAAAGTTACACTTCAGCCAGCAACTGTCTGGTAACTCTTTCTGCTCTACAATGTACCCAGTAATTCTGGCTCCTCCATCATAAGCTGGCTTGTCCCACGAGAGGGAAACTGAGTCATTGGTTATATTAGTGATAGTGAGGTTCCTTGGGGGTTCACATTGATCTCTTGCTGTGATAGGATCAGATGGTTTACTGCAGGGTCCAATGCCGGCCATGTTCTCAGCAGACACCCGGAATTCGTAAACAAGACCCTCTTCGACACTTGTCACCTTGAACTGAGTTTCATTCACTAGATTTCTGTTTAACTTTGTCCACAGAATGCTGCTTTGATCTTTGCATTCAATATGATAGCCAAGAATGGGGTCTCCACCATCTGTTTCTGGCTTTCCCCATGCAATCACAATAGCATTTTTTGAAGCGCTAACAACATGAAGGTCAATTGGAGGACCAGGTTGATTGAATGGATACTGTGCAACAACTGCATCAGACTCAACATATGAACTTTTGCCATATCGGTTCTCTGCAGCAACCCGGAACTGATATTCGGTGCCCTGAGTGAGCCGAGAAATCTTAATTGATGTTCTTGCAACGGTACCAGACACACTTTGCCAAAAGGTGCTACTGGTATCTCTTTTTTCAACCACATAATTGCTGATTTGACATCCACCGGAATAAATTGGGGGTTCCCATGATAGAGACACAAAGTCAACGCTCACTTCGTCAATCTTGAGGTCACATGGAGGTCCAGGTCTTTCAAAAACATTGACTACAACCTCTGCAGATGTAGTGCCAACTGCATTGCTTACAAAAACCTCATAAGATCCTACATCTAACTTTGTTGCATCTTTGATTGTTATTTGAGAGGACACTTCAGTTGTCTGCACATTTACTCTGCTGGTCTCTCTGAGCTCGATGCCATCTTTTCTCCATTCCACCGTTGGTTGTGGAGTTCCCTTGAATGGAACCTCAAACTTCAAATCCTGCCCCGCTTTTACACTGAATGAGTTACACAACAGATTTACAACTGGCTTTGCACTGTTGTCCTTTACAGACACTGCAGCTGGTAATAACTTTGGTTCACTTCTTCCCTTTTCATTTACAGCACTCACTCTAAAATAATACTCCTTTCCTTTTATGAGTCCATCAACGGTAACTTCAAGCAACCTACTTTCTGAGCAAGTTGTCCACAAATCCTCATCCTCAGTTTGCATTTCAACAATATAAGATGTAATTTTACTTCCTCCATCATGATCAGATTTTTCCCATGTTAATTTAGCACTGGTTGCTGTAACATCCACAAGTGTGATTTTTCCAGGAGACAGAGGAACCTCAGCGGCTTTGACAGCCTCAGTGGTTTCAACAGGCAATCCAGATCCAAATTCATTGACAGCTAGAACGCGGAAGTAGTAGAAAAATCCTTCCTGGAGGTTTTCAATCTTGTATGAGTTCCTTACACAGTCGCTACACACACTTGTGAAAGCCTTTCTTGCCTCCTCTCGTTTCTCCACTATGTAATGAGTAATCTTTGACCCACCATCGATAACAGGTGGTTCCCAGGAGATGGATACAGACTCTCTTTTCACATCCTTCACCTGCAGTTGTGTCGGCGCACTGGGGGAGTCCAGGATTCGAACATTGATGAACGCTGACTTAGAGCCTGTGCAATTTTCAGCTATCAACACATACTTTCCAGTGTCATTTCTGTTGACGTTCTCAATCATTAGCTCGGTGTAGGTGGGAGTTACCTCAATTTGGGCACGTTCACTAAGAGTGCCGCCTTCCTTGGACCACTTAACCTCAGGCACTGGGTTTCCTCTCATGTTCACACACAGATGCAAAGTAGAACAGGATCGGACATTCACAATTTTTCTTAAAGATGGGTCCAACTCAATTTCAGGTGGCTCTAGTTTTTCAGTAGCCACAACTGATTGTGGAAGATCTACAAATTCCCCTGCGCCAGACACATTAACAGCACACACTCTGAAGTTGTACTCTGCATTTTCTCTGAGACTTCCAACTGTGTAGTTTGTGTCTTCTATACCAGTGCTTGCTGTGCATTCATTCCATTCCTCTTCTCTTACTTCCTTCATTTCAACTACATAACCTGTAATGGCTGATCCACCATCGTAAATAGGCTTTGACCAAGATAGCGAAACTGTACTTCTAGAATGACCAGTGCTTTTGAGATTTGTTGGAGGTCCAGGAGGATATGTAGCATCACATACCTTGATATAGTCACTGGGTTCGCTTGGTGTACCAGGGCCAGCTGCGTTTTCTGCACACACTCTGAACTGGTAGCAGTGTCCGTCTGTGAGTCCTGTGCACCGGAAACGCAGATCATTAAGTCTCCTTTTGTTGCATTTTGTCCATCTGACACCATCTTTGTCACGTTTTTCAAGTATATAGCCATCTATTTCTGATCCTCCATCACTCTCAGGTCTCTCCCAGGTCAGGACGATGGAGTCTCCAGCCACGGCACTGGCTACAGGGGTAGAGGGAGCACTTGGCGCAGTGTATGGGTTTTGTGCAATAAATGGCTCTGTTTCAAGGAAATCACCAATGCCATATTTATTCACACCAGCAATTCTGAATACGTACTCTTTGCCTGGCACCAGTTTTGTCACTTTGTAACTCACAGCTTCAACTTGTGAGTCAACTGTGGTCCAGGTCACTCGGCTTGTCTCTCTTTTCTCAATTACATAATGAGGTACAATGGCACCGCCATCATTAACTGGGGGATTCCAGTGCAGATTGCACTTCTCTGCGCTAATAACCTTGACCTTTATCGAGCCATCTGGTGGGCCTGGTTTGTCCAACACTTTCACATTGACAGGGATAGTTGTGGTGCCTCCGATGTTGCTCAGATTCAGCATGAAATGGCCACCATCTGATCGAACACAATCCCTTACAATCAGACTTGTGTGTGTAAGCGTAGTTTTGACCTCCATTCTTGTTGTACCCTTGTCAATTTCTTTGCCCTCTTTGAGCCATGCAACTTCAGGCAGTGGTTTACCAAAGTAATCAGCTTCAATAATGAATGTCTCTCCAGCTGGAAAAACAGCGGTGGTTTTGTATTTGGGGTCTATGACAGCTGTGGGTGCTTCAATTACATCCTGGGCCATTATGGTGATGCTTTCTGAGGGTGCGCTCCAAACTCCAGCAGCATTTTTAGCGGTTATTCTGAACTCATAGCTCTGCCCTCCTGTTAACTCTGTGATTGTAAACTCAGTGTCCATAACGTTGGTAAAGTTCGCCTTCATCCATCTACCATCTGGGAGATCTTTCTTTTCTACAACAAAGCCAGTAATTGTGCTTCCCCCATCATAATAAGGTTTAGCCCACTTCAGTGTGATATGCTCTCTAGTAACAACAACTGCTTCAGGTTTGCCTGGTGGGTCACAACGGTCCCTGGCAACAAAACTTTCAGACACTTTGCTGGGTGGGCTCAGTCCGGCGATATTCTCTGCATATACTCTGAATTCATACTCAATGCCTTCCTCCAGTCCAGTTGTTTTGAAGCGAGTGTCAGTTAGGATAAGCTTGTTAAGTTTAGTCCATAAAATGCTGTTCTTTTCCTTGCGCTCGACGTGATAGCCAGTGATTGGGCTGCCTCCATCTTTGGTAGGTGGCTCCCATTCGATCACCATGTTGTATTTAGTAACAGTGGTGGCATAAGGGGTGCCCGGACTGGAGGGCACACTGAAAGGGAACTGCGCCAACACAATAGGAGAGGTAATTGAAGTACTTTTCCCATGTCTATTTTCCGCAAACACTCTGAACTGGTATTCGAGGCCCGTCTTCAGCTTTGTGACTTTAATTGTGGTTCGAACTGTGGTTGCAGAGACAGTTTGCCAGTCCATACTTGTAGTTTCACGTTTTTCCACAATATAGTTGTCAAGCTGGCATCCCCCCGTGTATTCCGGCGGGCCCCATGAGATTACAACGTAGTCAGAGCTAACTTCATCAATCTTCACTGGTCCAATTGGGGGGTCAGGCTTTTCAAGAACAACTAAACTGATTTCGCCGGCTTGTTTCCCGGCACTGTTACTGACTTCTATTGAGTACTGACCTGAGTGCTCTCTGGCTGCGTGTCTTATGTGAAGAAGTGTCATTGTAGGCTTGTTTACAATCATCAGTCTGGATGTTTCTTTGACCGCCTGCTCGCCCTTTCTCCATTCAATCTTTGGTGCTGGATGTCCAACTACAGGGATCTCTATTTTAATGTCTTCTCCGTTCTTCACTGAAAATGTGTTGAATAGTATCTGGAGCGATGGCTTGGTGGCATTTTCTTCAGTTGTATTAGAGCCAGACTGACCTGTTATAAAGGTAGAAGGGACAGTATGGATTACTTACAGGCACAGTAGAAAAATATACCATTTCATATTACTGAATCAAAGTCATGAATGACGATTAATTTACTGATAAACAACCCACTGACACATTTTGAAATGTCAACAATGTCTTACAGCCAGGTCTCAACAATTTACTATATTCACAATGACACCATACAATCTCTTTCAGCCATTAGTTTTTGAGGCTTCTTTTTACCTTTTACATTAAATCATGGTGTTCTTGATGTTTGAATCATCGACGTCTTCCCTTATACATATCTTTATTGAATATTTAATTCAATAAATCCAGAAAAGCAATGTTTGTGCAGCCATTGTGGTATTACCCATGCGCAAAACATATATACAATGGGGCCAGGACTCCCCTGAAAAAGAGATTCTTATTCTCAGCGTGACTTTTCTGGCTAAATATGGTCGAATTAGATTAAA
>OMNZ01114915.1:24475-37561 GCA_900303255.1 Lesueurigobius sanzi
TGTTTGTAGAGTAAACAGAAAGTCATCCTTCTGTGAAATGAAACCATAGAAGGGCTGCCAAGTCAGTGGTTTAGGAACATTATACCTGTACGTGTGTGAGAGAAGGGATATTATACAGTAATAGATATGTTTGTATTGTATTAACCTTCATTTGATTCCTGTTGCAGTCTGATCAATGCAGACTTTTGCGTTGCTGGCTGTCTAATTGCCTATGGAGCAGTGCTCGGTAAAGTCAGTCCAGTCCAGCTCATGGTGCTCACTTTATTTGGCATCACTCTGTTTGCGGTTGAAGAATACATCATCCTCAGTCTCATTCATGTAAGTCTAACTACCTCAATGTCTGTGTACTGTAATGCACGTCTCCTTTTGGACAAATCACACACAACAACAATCAACCTGTTGCTTCATTCAGGCCAGAGACGCAGGAGGCTCCATGGTCATCCACACTTTTGGAGCTTATTATGGACTTTCCATTTCGTGGATGCTCTATCGACCAAACCTGGACCAGAGCAGTCGTCTGCAGGTCTCAGTCTATCACTCCGACGTCTTTGCCATGATTGGTATGTTTTATTCATATAAGACATGCTCTAAATACTGTTGGTCCAGGAAGTATTTCATCCCTATATGTTTCCAAAACTAAATTGAGAATACATAACTTTTGTATCTATAAAGGTGTGTTGCTGAACTTTTATGCAAAAAAACAAAACAAAAAATACTTTATATCAGTGAATATTTGATCACAGGGGCCTCTATAACACTCCCGGATATATTTTTAGGGGGGTTACTGGTTGTTTTTTTCTGCGTTGCCATGGAGATGGTTCCAGAAACCCTAAAGAAAATTGATCATGTAGCATCATACAGGCCACTAATATTTATTAGTGCGTATATACAGTCATACACAGTACACTAGTGCATATATTTGAGGCGACAGTGGAGCAGATGGTAGAGTGGGTCGTCTCATGACCAGAAGGACGGGGGTTCGAATTCCATCTCCCGCAAGTGCACACTGTCCTTGTGTCCTTGGGCAAGACACCACATTGCCTAGCGCTTTGAATGACTTGTGTCATATGAAAGCGCTATCCACCTTATTCAGCCCCGCCCACTTTTGTTGTCTAAGCATTTCTTGTTTGTCTTACCACTTCCTGTAAGCTGGGATTTCCATTGTTGTCAATGTAAGAGCGCCAAGAAAATAAAATGGGAATGAACAAAAACTCACAAAAAACTTGAAAAAACATGAAAAAGGTCACCTAAAATTATGTTTTTGCAATGTAATCACTTACTTTTTGTTACTCTAATCGGCTAATTGTATGTGAGGAGCTCTAAAGGACCAAAGCTGATGGATATATTTACACAGCGGTTTGTTGTCAATGTTGCATGCCAATATCAGCTCAAGTCAAACCTTCAGTTTGACCAGAAACACAAGATGGCGGCCCCCATGGCAACTTCCTGAATAAGGTGAACACAAATAAGATTCTCTTCCCCCTAATATCAAAGGGGATTGTTCTGCATTCAAAGTTCCACAATGCACCTTTAAGGTCATCAATATGGCTGCAGATTATGCAATATTAGGTGAAGTTAAATCTTGTATTGCAAAATCACTGAGGTCTTTCTACCATTTTGGCCTTGTTTTTGGTCCTGATTTATTCATTCAGTCTTGTTTTAACATAATTAATGAAAGAAGGACCTGGATACTGTACCTCCAATTTGTCTTTAAATTTAATTGAACGCACTGCTTTAAAATGGTTTAGTTTAGCAAATATTATTATTATTATTATTATATTATTTTTCGTATATGGCATGCATCCCTAGTATTCAGTGTGATGATTATGCAGTATTACGTAACATCAGAGTGCTACATATTCAAATAGAAATAATTTAAAAACTGAACTTTCTGAACACACTATCTGAACTTTCAGGTACTCTTTTCTTGTGGATGTTTTGGCCCAGCTTCAACTCGGCCATCACGGACCACGGAGACGGTCAGCACAGAGCCGCCATCAACACATATTTAGCTTTGGCCTCGACTGTCCTCACAACCGTGGCCATCTCCAGCCTTTTCCAAAAGCATGGAAAACTAGACATGGTAAAGAAAATAATAATAAAGCAAACTCAGCAAATGTGAATACAGGAATTTCTGCGAGGTTGACCGCGGTTTCATGTTCTTCAGGTCCACATCCAGAACTCCACACTTGCGGGGGGCGTGGCAGTGGGGACGGCAGCTGAGTTTATGCTGATGCCCTATGGCTCGCTGATTGTTGGGTTCTGCTGTGGCATCATCTCTACACTCGGCTACATCTACCTCACTGTAGGTCCTAATCATCTGTGTTCCTCGGCTTTCCCTTAAACTTCTTGGTTGATATGAATCCCACGTGTGGCTGATGTTTTAGTCGTCGTTCCAGCGCCATCTTCTCAATGGGTTGTGCTCACCGATGCTCGCTGACCTAACAGAGCAGGAGTAGGTAATGTCAGGCCCTCCAGCATACAATATTATCTAGCCCCTCAGGTTTTTCTTTGTTTGTTTGTTTATTTAATGCTCACAACCATGTTCAACACAAAATTACAAAACCGGTTGCTCGCCAGCCCTTTTCCAAGTTGTTGTTCTGAGCAAAATATCTCCAAAAATAGCGAAGTATAAACCAGAAACTACTGTAATTTGCTTTTACTGAGTAGAATGATCATCCTGGCAGTCCTAGAGGCCTAGTTACACGTGTTTCTTTGAAGTATAAGTAGCTCACTGCCATTTTTGTTACCCCAAATTAGCTCGCAAGGTGATGTTTATGATATGAAACAACATCAATATTTAAACATTCAAGTAATAAATGAAACTCGTCGTCCGAAAGATGATCATTATAGAGCTTTCAATTCCTTTATGCCGGCCGACTATTTTTGCAAGTCTGTTACTGCAAGTTCTCAAAATACAAATGGCCATTATAATAAGGCAAATTATCACAGAATTAGTACTTTTCCAATTTAAATACAGTCTTAAATTCCACGTAAACATCGCAGGACGACATACTTCGGCATTCCCTTTGCCATTTCTGTATGAACTGGTCCTTCAGAGTTCGTTCTACTGTGAGTTTCAGCCAGTTAATATTGATGATTTCCTAAGATTTCCAAATATATGACAGACCGCAGTCATCTAAGATCTGTTTGACCTGTGGATTTGAGAAATATCACCATTAAAATCCACCAAAATGAAGTGAAACAGCGTTATTCACACACGTACGTATAATAGTCTGATGAAACTATTTTAAACCACAGGATTTATAGAGCAGCTTTGTGGCTCTAATTAGTAATAATTACAAGGTTAAACATTTGCATTTCTGGAAATTTCTTTCGAGGACCACATCTCCGACATGAGGAACCCAATGGCCCTGCAACATCAGCAACACAGGGATATCAGATTGACCCAATTTAGAACCGACCCTCAATTCTTATCTACCTTTTCAGCCGTTCATGGAGAAGTATCTCAAAATCCAAGATACATGTGGAGTCCATAACCTTCACGCAATGCCTGGGCTTATTGGTGGAATTGTGGGAGCAATTACAGCAGCTGCAGCAAGCGAGCCTGTTTATGGCCATGAAGGGTGAGAGGGAACTTCATCTGTGCTTAAATTTACTACATTCACGGCCTTTAGTTGTGCTTGTACAAACGATTAAAAACAACCCAAATCCAAATACAAACCGAGGCAAAAATAGAAAGTAACTTTATGTCGCTTTTTCTGTTCCAGGCTGATTAACACTTTCGACTTTGAGGGTGATTTCAAAGATATGGTCCCCACCAAACAGGGAGGACATCAGGCAGCAGGCATCTGTGTGGCTGTGTGTTTTGGCATCGGAGGAGGCATCATCGTGGGTAAGGACTGTCCGGCCTCACACCACGAAAAGTAAACCAGAAATAAGTAACGTTTTCTGGAAATAACCACATTTTACTTTGATTTGAGCCTGTAGGTAAATGTATCTGCCAACGGGACAAGCATTTCTGTACTTACTGTATATTAAGAGAAAAACATCTATTACACTTAAGATTTGATTTTTTTTCTAGAAATAAAATGAAATGGTAATTCTTCCTTGTTATAAGTGCAAATATACTTGTTTCATTGGCAGATATATTTACTTGGTGAGTCAGAATTACTCAAATTTATGTAAAATATTCTTAATTCCAGTCTTTTTACCTCATGTAGATATCACTTTTTGCAGTGCGCTTTGACAAAACACAGAGATGAGAGTTAAACGTGCACGGTAATGAGCTTGATCTGTTTTTAGGCTGCATCCTGCGTTTACCCATCTGGGGAGATCCCGCTGATGACAACTGCTTTGACGACGAGCCGTACTGGGAGGTACGAGTCCTCTGTTAAGGGGAGACACTACAGGCAAAAGTCAATATTGGGCTAGTTTAATCTCATTTAAACGTTCACCCAGAAACAGATAAATTATGTTGAAATATCAACTTGGCAACTACCTCTCCAAGGGTGTACTTCTCCCAAATCTCATAGCTACATAAGTATCTTCGAAACAAAAGTAGCTCCCTGACATTTTTGTTGTGTAAAAATAGCTCACTGGGTAAAAAATGTTGGAGATCCTTGACCTACAGTCATTTAACTTTACAATCATGTATTTTTCAATATTTAATTCATAACTGGATTTATTTAGTCTTGAAAACAGTATTCACTAATAACTAATTTATTTAAAACAAGATATGCAAAATTCTCTATTAACAAATCTTTGTCAAATCAACAAAATAAAATTTTAACCTGGCTCTATCCATTATTTACACCTTGTGGCAGAAAATTTGGCAATTTTGACCAAAAAGGCCTTTTTTTCCCTTTTTTTAAACATCCTTTCCTCATATTCATATCAGTAATATGTAACCGTTTCAAATTGATATCACTCAATTTACATTCATGTGCCTTTATATAACAGATACTTAAAGTTTATCTGACTTAGAATAGCATTTGAAGCTGATAATTGTCCTTATTTCGTTTGGTGTTCACTTCACAGCTGCCAGAAGATGAAGAAAGTGTTCCCCCCATATTACAGTACAACAACCACATGCGGAACAAAGACATGTAAGTAACCTTTCAGCTCGTTTGAAAGCGCATTGCAAAAAGTAATCGAGAAATAAGTTTTCTTATAAGAATAATTGGCCTTAATTTCAGGAAATCTGCCAATGGGGTAATTTTTTTTGTTTACACTTAAAGGCACTATAGCTGACTCTTTCCTAGTTGTGGAATGACATTTGTTCTGTCCTCCTTCAGTATATTATAAACTCAGACGTTTGTGTAAATAATGCTGTGCATCTAAGGCTACTTTTCTTGCATTTCTGTGAGTTGACCCTAAGAATTGACCCCACAAGTTGTGAAATATGTTTGTAAACTCATCTCCATGAAGAAATTGGATGTTAGAAATGTGTTACGAAAGTTAACATGTGTTTGGACCAGAAATATCAACTAAATGTATTTGCTCCCTCTATCATTATTTGTAATGAAAAGAAAAATCTGCTATAGTGTCTTTTACATTGAGAAAAAAACATCAACAACAATCTAATTCTTTTTAAATAAAGGAAATTATGAGGAAAAACGAAGAACCAAGGCACTCCTCCCACATCATAATTCTCTACATTTTCTAAAAAGCCTTTATTGTTTTGTTTTGTTTTGTTTTAACAATAAAGGCTTTTTAGAAAATGTAAATAGAGAATTACAATGTGGGAGGAGTGCCTTAGTTCTGTTGCCCAAACGCCAAAGAGCACCTTCCCCAAAAAACTACTTTTGTGGTACTGACTTCCTGAGCACTTTGTGACCAGTTTCTCTCAAAGAAATTTATGATTTTTTTATGATCTATTTTGAGTGCGATCAGATCTTTTTTCTTAATTTAAATGTAAAAAACTTACCCTATTGGCAGATTTCTTCAAATATACTAATTTATTATGTATTTCTAGATTACTTTTTGCAGTGTGAAGTTTGAAAAATTCTTGATTTTGTATATTTGTGAAAGGGAAGGGAGCTTGGCTTGCTATAAGAATATAATGGTTTGGACGTATTTGGGTAATAATTTACAGGAGATAAACTATGGAATTCCTTGGATAATGTTGCAAAATCATGTAACACCATTGTTCTACTAAAGAAAATGTACGAGGAAAAGGTATTTGACAACTATGAACAGGATGAAGCGGATATTGTGATCAAATATTAGTTGAGTGCTGTAAAACAAAACAAAAAATGGAGTCAATTGCTGCACAATTTTGAAAGGGTTTAGGGCAGAGATCTCCAACCAGTAGCTCGGGAGCTACCGGTAGCTCGCCAGCCCTTTCCAAGTAGCTCGCCAAAGGTTTTCTACATTTCTACATACGCTTAATGAGTCACATTTTAAAGGTATTTTTGTTGTTCTGAACAAAATATTTCTAAACATAGCAAAGTATAAAGCAGAAACTACTGTAATGTGCTTTTATTGAGTAGAATGATCATCTTGGCAGTCCTAGGCCTAGTTACACGGGTTTCTTTGAAGTACAAGTAGCTGCCATTTTTGTTGCGCAAAAGTAGCTTGCAAGGTAAAAAAGGTTGGAGACCCCTAGTCTAGGGGCATTTTTGTATTATTTTCGCCTGGTATTTATTTTGTTTTCTGCTTCTAAAACACCTCCTCATGATTATGCATGAGCAGAAAAACAACAACAAAAAATAAGGCGAAAATTGAATTTCTCACTTTTTCGCCTTATTGTTTTGTTGTTTTTTCTGCTCATGAATATTTCATATGACTCTACTACAGCATCCAGATGATACTAGTTCAATTTGTTATGAAAGTAAAGAGTCCAAGCACTTGATGGTGCATCATAAGGAGGTGTTTTAGAAGCAGAAAACAAAATAAATACTAGGCAAAAACAATACAAAAAAAATGCCCCTAGACCATTTCAAAATTGTGAAAAAGTGTGCCAAACCTAAATGTGCAGCAATTGACTCCATTTTTGGTACAGATGCTTACAATATCAATTGGAGCAATGCAAAATACGATATGGCAAAATTTAGAAAACCTTTACTTATACCATTATGTTGTGAACTACCGTCTATTCTGAGTAACTTTTAGTTCATGTAAAACCTCCTCAGCATTGGATATTATTATGATATTATTCTTTTTGTCATTATTATTGAAACAGCATCATGTCTGAATAAAGGAGTTGGAACTGAATTGAATCGTAGAAGAAGTAGGAGGCCAGGAGTAATAGTGGGACAAGTAAAGTAGTACCTCAAAATACCCTCAAGGTGGCAGCAGATCCCTAAAGTGCGCGGGCTCCACGTGATTCATTGTTCTTTTAAGCTTTTGTTAGAGGATACAACATGTAGTCACTTAACTGCGTCTGTTGCTGCACATGGTCCGGGAATAATGACCAAACTCCGACTCTGCGAAGTAAAGCGTATTTGTGGTGTTTGTTGATGGAGGTTTGGGGTCAGACGCGGCTCAATGTGACCTTGAACATGATCATTTGTTTTACCAAAGGCGAAGAGGAAATAATACATTTAATGAGGATAACAACAACAGTGCGATGCCTTTCATGCTGAGACATTGTTGCTATCCAATGACATCATCATTTAACATGTGTGCTTTAATTACGCTGTGGCAGGGGTGTGTTACACTGTTTGTTGTGTGTTGATGTGTTTCTCAAGTCTGTTTTAATTGTAACATTGTATTATTTGTTTTTGCAGAGTGGAATCAAATTTTAGCATGGAGCAGAACTGACACAGACTATAACCAAATGTTGGCCGAAGAGAAATACAGTATTTACACACTTACACACAACATAAATATATCAAAAATATGTATGACAATGTGATTGAATTAAGTGGTTTTTGTTCTGGCTGTTTAAACCGACTGTTTTGGTACTACACTTTAAGTCAGGGGTAGGCACGTTGTCCTAGTGAGGGGCCGATTTTCTTCCTCGTCAAAGGACCAGGAGTCAGACCTCCCCATCCTGGCCCAAAGTAAAGCACTACTTTCTGTAAATGTTAGTGTTGTGCATCATATATGAACAAATGGGGATTTTGAGGGAACATTTTGACAAGAACTGAGGCATTTTCAGTATTTTCCATGTGTAAGAATGTTACGATAGAATAAATGATGGATAAATGGCTTGAAAATGCTTGAATTTAGAGAATTTGGGTTGATTTTGAGCGTGTTTGGACTGTCTTGCATCAATATAACTAAAGCTGGACACACTACAGGATTTTTAACCAGATTTTTAGTCTTAGCGGGAGTGGCTCAATAAAAACTTTCTCTCATGGCATGATCTGTGGTGGGACTCCTCATGTGTGTGTGTATGTGTGTGTGTCCTCATGTCTGTCCTTAAGTGTGTGGTCTGTGCACAGATTTTTAGTCTCAATAGATTTAAAATCCTGTAGTGCGTGACCACCTTAAATAAACAAAACTCGAATTGGAAAGAAAGAAAAATACTTGTTCCATTGGTAATGTTAATTTAAAATCATCTAAATCCTTTCAAATCAAATACTTTAAAGCATTTTCTCGACTGAGACATTATGTTTCCCAGTGTCTGTGTAAGAATGTTTCTCAAAATGATCTTGGAGGGCCAAAAGATCCATGATAGAGGGCCGGATTTTGCCCCCAGGCCTGACGCTGCCTACCACTGCTTTAAGTTGTCAAGTTGTTAGCACTTTATAATTCCTTTCATCTGACTCTGTATCTTTTCCATTTACACTAGTTATCTTTTCATCTTTCTTTGCATTTTTTAATAATAATAACAAAGAAAGAAATATCATTTTTCATCGTAGGGAGGGAGATAAGTCAAGTGCTGGACTTAGATCGTGCCGTCAATGTTTTTTGATCATTTTACATTGTATTGCTGAAATCCTAGCGGAGCGCTGTGTGTACTCTTTATTTATGGATGTTATTTGATGAATGTTGCATTATTAGACGTTGTACAAATCACAATAAACACAAAGTGATCAAAACCTCTGACCACGTTATGAGTTTGTCCTCTGAGGCGAGGTGGCGCAGGAGGTCACGCCCCTATCGCTCTCACGAGACGCTGGTCAGTGACAACAAGCAGCACCTTCAGCCCCAAGCTAAACTGCAGCGTCACCGTTATATACATATAGCCCAGTCCTTTATTTTGATGTACAGTGTTCAACCGGGATGAGTCAGGGCAGTATTGTTGCCACGTGAAAGTTGTGTTTTTGTCTCGCACAGGCCAAGTTTTTTTGTTTGATTTCCGAACGCAACATGTTATTATGTGCAGGCTACGTCACGATACGTAAAAGAAATGTCACAAGTTGTTCACTCCATAACTCCCAAAGATATCTGCTTATTAATTCATTAGTCATGTAAATACAGGCCTATTAGCAGCTTTGAGATTCCAGATCGTAACAATGTACTTTCACCCTCTCTCCTTAATCAAAATATTTCCCCCTTAATATTTTGATTAAGGGGGAAAAGGAAGTAAAATCCTGAAAAGTTGAATCTGATCATTACTATGGCCTTGAACTATTGTCACAAAAATATTTATACTAACACAAATGACATGCCCACATCTCCTTTAACTATAGGATAACTGAATGTTGTGATGAGGGCTGCAACTAACGATCATTTTCTTGGCTGGAAAAGGCGCATGGAAATTATATATATATATTTTTTTAAACTTCTGGCCACATGAAGCCAAAGTGACGCTACTTGAGGACGTCTTGACAGAGTAAACTCAAGGTGCCCACACACTACAGGATTTTGAATCTTTTGAGACTAAAGATCTGTGCACAGACCACACACACTTAAGGACAGACATGAGGACACACACACACACACATGAGGAGTCCCACCACGGATCATGCCATGAGAGAAGGTTTTTATTGAGCCACACCTCCTAAGGCTAAAAATCCTGTAGTGTGTGTCCAGCTTTAAAGGTAAAGTCTGTAGGATGCTCTGCCATTCCTCATTTGAAAGCTCAGAACCTCCAGAATTCTGTCTGGGATTCTGAAAGTGAGAGAGAGAATCCTCATTCTTCTCTGATTAGATTAAGGTCGGGATTCATCATATTTGGGACAAACTGAGCTAAAATATTTACAAAAACACTTTCTATACCCTATACGAGGGATCTCCAAGCAGCAGCTCAGGTGTCAACATTTGTACATGCACGAAAAGAAGTATAATTTTCTTTTTCTTTTGAACATATTGAAAACACTCTCCAAATATTTAACTCAAGTCATTTTGTTAATAACATTAGTTAGAGGTGAATTCCACATGAGTTACACATGTTTATTCGAAGCATAAGTAGGTCGCTGCCATTTTTGTTACGTAAAAGTAGCTCAAGACTTAAAAACGGTTGGAGACCCCTGCCCAGTGTTGGGGAGTAACTAAATACATGTATTTAAACTACGTATTTAGGTACAAATACTCTCATTTGGGGGTATTTCGAATGCAGTTACTTTTCAAATACCAAAGGAATACAGAGAGAGAAACAGAGAGGGAGAAGAGAGAGAGAGGAAGGAAGGAGAGAGACAGAGATGAAGGAGAGAGAGAGAGGAAGGAGAGAGACAGAGATGAAGGAGAGAGAGAGAGGAAGGAAAGAGACAGAGAGGGTGGAAGGAGAGCGGGAGAGGAAGGAGAGATAGAGGAAGGAAAGAAGGAGAGACAGAAAAAGAAGAGAGGAAGGAGTGAGAAAGAAGAGAGATGGAGAGAGAGAGGAAGGAGAGAGCGATGGAGAGGAAGGAGAGAGAGAGAGAGAAAGAAGAGAGAAAGAATAGACCGAGTTGGTGTAAAAGTGTTGCTACATATTTTTAATCTTTCACCATATTTATACAAAAATATAAAGCAAATCAAGGTGAAAGTATTCCAAATATTCAGAATACAGTACACTGACTGGGCAAAGTAACTGAATACGTTACAAAATACATTTTAAGACAAGTATTCAGTATTCTGTAACTGAATACAATTTCAAAGTATTCTCCCCAACACTGCCCCTGCCCTATACCTTTAAAGACGAAATATTATTTCATCAAAAATACTTCTTTTTTATGTAATTCTTGCTCCGTCCAAGTCATTGATTTACTAATGTAGTTAATCGATTAGTTGTTTCATCCGTAATTGTGATGTCATCTAAAGTCCAGCATGTAAAATGTTTACATCAAGTTCCCCTTTTCACATTCAGCACCAGTATTAAGGTGTACAGTTGCATTGTTAGAGACTAATGCATTGTAAAAGACAAAAAGGCACTTTCCTATTGATCCTATTTCATTCAGCATTTCAGTATTCTATTTCTTTTCATATATATAATTCCAGGTATTGTAGTAAGGACAGGAACTTATGAATAATATGAATGGATATGTTATATAATATGAACCAAAATGAATGTACAACTTCCATTTGACGTAACCTGCGCATAATAACATTGTGTTGGGAAATAAAACAGAAACACTCGGCCTGTGCAAGACAAACCCAATCAATGTCAACTCAATCAGCCCAGTCCAGCCGACGATTCAAGCCCCGCTACGGCACGGCGTAAGACTCCCCGGACAACTGAGAGCCTTCACAAACATAATTCCGAGTACTTTTGCCTGCACTTCATCTGACAGTACTTAATGGCGGGATTCCTCCTGATTCCCACACATTAGTTTCCTGGAAGAGTACACCTCCTCTCCCCACCTCCACCTCCTCCTCCTCCTCTTCCTCCTCCTCCTGCAGCTCTGGAACAAAAGGTGGCTTAGCGCTGTTTTCTTTTGTCATCAGTAACGTGTTTGAGTAAAGGAGGTAATGGTGCCACAAGTGCTCCAATTAAAGGAGATGCTGCCCCGCTGGGAAGAAAGCCTGCCCCTGGCCCCTGATACCCCCTTCTCATGGGCCTTATTCCCGCTTTCCACTGTACTCATGTTTATTCATCGGACACTTCGAGAGCCAGCGCTTGGGACCTTTTAAACCGAATCAAATGCACCTTAAAGAGTAACAGTATTGTAAGTATTTTTCTAAATGGTCAGAGGTGGATGTGGTAATGAGTATTGAGTGCGGAACTTCTTCTTCTAAACTTGAGCTAGGACTTCATCGATCTCATCACAGTGGAGAAATTCACTTGTTACAGCAGTTCTTAACACACAGGGAGGTAGATTGGAAACAAACAAAGAAGAACATGATAAATGTGCGAACAAGTAGGGCTGTAACTAACAATTATTTAGGTGATTGATTAATTTTTTAAACCTTTTTGCCACATGAAGCTAAAGTGATGCTGTTTGAGGACGTCTTGACAGAGTAAACTTAATGTAGGAAGCTCTTTGTACAAGTTTCACAGGTCATTCCTCATTTGAAAGCTAAGAACATCTAAAATTCAGTCTGGGATTGTGAAAGTGAGAGAGCGAGAGAGTCGTCTTTCTGCTCTGATTAGATTTTGGTCCAAGATTTATCTCATATTTGGAAACATCTGAGTTAAAATATTTGCAAAAAAAACTTCTATAACCAATGCCTTAGAGACAACATAGTTTTTTCACAAAAAATACAAAATTTTGGTGTAATTCTTACTCTGTATATCCCAAAAACGATTAATCGATGACTATTTCAAGGTCAAATATTACTCTAATGAAAGTGAAAGTTGCCCAGTGAAAAGTGTACTTAAGTTAAAATACTGAAGTATTTGCAATATAAAGTACTTAAGTACTTAAAGTAAAAAAGTTTCTACTTTTCTCTTGTATTGTTTGATCCACTCCCTCTCTGTACATTCTCAACCCTCTCAAAAACTAAATACTACAGGAATCAAATGACTAATCAATACTTGCAGTGCTTACTTCACACTGTTGTTGTTTTTTTTGTTGTTGTTGTTGTTGTTGTTGCTCTTCTTTTGCTCAATAAACCTCAATCAATCACAATCTCAATAGACAGCTTTTGTGAAGTGCATCATCTCCTAATTTTTAGGGATGGTCCACAGATATTTGCCTATTGTTCAAATATAGGTATCGGCCCAATTGGGAAAAAAATCCAACTACTGATTACTGATTACTCTTTCTAAAAGTAATCTCGTTACTTCTTTGCTTACCTTATTTGAAAAGTAATCTGATTACTAATTACTAGTTACTTTGGTTTTTTAAAAAAAGGATCGAACAACAGCTG
>OMNZ01114922.1:5857-18710 GCA_900303255.1 Lesueurigobius sanzi
GCCACTGAAGCGCGTTGTGAAGCCAGATTGAGAGATCCTGCTGAGGTGGGTGAGTCATCGTAGTCTCTCAAATGTGAAAGAGCAAAGCAATTTTAAATGTTTGAAAATGCAATAACTTTAACCTAGACAACTCAAAACATTTCCACTATAAGGTGTTTTGAGAAAATAAGGCAACTTAAATGATCAGACATTTTATTACTATAACTTCCCCATCTGTAACACCCTAACCCTATCCAAAGCAGTGTTGGGGGGTAACGTATTACAAAAGCAAGTACTTACAGAAATATATTACTTTTTCAGTAACTGATGAATACAATATAGATACTGGCGTAGAAAGAAAGAGGCTTGTGTAGCAAATGTCATCAAAACAAAATACAAGAGAATGTGGACGCGAGGAAAAGGAAATCTTTGACTACACTTGCTCTGTGGCATTATTTTCAGTTTATATAAAAGTAATTCAATAACATTTTTGAGACAGTAATGTAATACAAACATATTACAATTTTAGAGCTGTGACTAGTAATAGGTTATTACAATTTTTAAGAAACTTTCCCAATACTGGTCCAAGTAAACCGTGTTTCCCGGCATTCACCATGGTTCACATTTGACACAATGTTCCTTTTGCTGGATGCCCCACCAGGCAGATTTGTGGAAGCAAACAGCAAAACTAACCCTGTGTCCCTCACCTGAAAAATTGCAGTGAATAGCAAATTGAATAAATGAGTTGATATAGTGCTGGCAGTAGTAAAACGATGCCCTCACAGGCTTAAGCAGCCTTCATTTGTATGGGCTTGTTGTGGATTAGTATACAGAAAGGTACACAGCATTCTCACCATAACAGTATATTAGATTTTAATGTTGAATACAGCAGGCTTTGAATGAGGACTATTTCAAAGCGTAAATGAATTAAGAGTGTGCACTAATTTCCACTGGACAAGGCTTTTTGTTGTCGGTACCACAGTGACAGTGACTGGCCCCGTCTGCTCCACTGAGAGGCGGCTGCTGAGATAAAGCCTGTCTTCTTCTAATCGATTCATGATCAATGCCCTCCACTGTGACTAAGCTAATGCGCCTCCAGCAGGTCTGCTACAAGTGGTGTGCCCGGAAAACATGCCAATGTTTACCCACAGCTTTCATTTGTTTCTCTTCACTCACATTTCCACTGGGAATACTGTTGTTTTGAAACAAACAATTAATAACTCATTTCAGAGCACAGAAATGTTTGATCTGTACAAGCAGACTCGTAGGGCATTGTAACGCACATGAGATAAAAACTACAAATTTGAAAGATTGATGAAGGGACATATCAAATAAACACATTTTATTCAGAACATTTAGTACACACAAACTTGATAACTGTTTGTAATGTAACTGGTTATACTGTATTACAACAATCAAAAATCAGTTATAAAAGGCAAGGGATATTTTAAACATAACATGCATTTCACTTTTTGGGCTTTAAAATCTTGAAGTGCAGTTGGAATGATGTCAGAAACAGATTTGTTTATTGTAAATTTGGTATTACTAATTTTGAAAAATAAATATTAAAATAAAGGGAAATGAAAAATAAAAAACAAGAGACACTATGATATTTAACAGATAATTCAGCTCTTGAAATGTTTAGGGGACATGTAAGAAAAAATAAAAAAGAACCACAAAGTCATTGATGTGTGTATATAAGCAACAATGTATCGGATTGTACATTATATAAAAAAGTGTACATTTCAGGTAAATTCAACTTAAACAACTGCAAAACAAGCGCTGACACCTGATGCTTGCACTTTCACTTGTCTTTTATTCGAGTAAATCGCTGAACATTTTTCTCTTCTTGGACTCTCCAGTCTGTATTTCCTGCCAGTGAGATCTTCGGTGGATGAAGTGGGACAGGGCAAACTTAGCCCAGACGTGTCGAGCAAATTGATTAGACCTTAGCTGGTTCTCACTTGGAGCTAAAGATTAAAACAATATCATTAAAAATTTATAAGATTACCATGAAAAGAATGAAATTTCTTACCTAGATCTTGTGCAATGATTTGTCTCTGTGTGACAGAGGCGCTGATCCATATGGCCTCCAAAGTCCTACTGCCCGACCGGGAACAAGCCATTTGCACAAACTGTCCCTGAAAGTGCAACGGCAAGAAATATAGTAAAATTGAATATGTCCAGACACCGCCAAAGGCAAAGTAAAGGGAGAAGAAAATAATACACATCATTTTGAACTCCGTGAATCAAGCCAAGTAAATGAATAAAAGATTAAAATTAGCATAAAGGACAATTGCTCAAGGTACTTTGTTCCCAAATGTTTGCAAACTTCATAAGCAAAGGACAAGATTAGGTATACTCAAGATGAATAGCCGTGAATAGCGATGAATATACCGTATAGGAAAAACTGGCAGAGATGTTACATGAATAAGAACATTTGGCCATGGATTTCACATTTTTAAACTGTGCAGGCAACAGTTGGGTGAATAAGCAGCACGGCTCTGAGCACCAAATGGGGTCAAACAGGAGATGCAGTTTAAAACTGAGAAATTTTCATTTTTGTTACCTCAAGCCTCTTGAGGATCTTGCCCCGGCCTTTGTCACTTGAGCTGGTGATGAGTGCCTGAAGACCATGGCTGCCCACTTGGTCAGTGGCCAGGGTCAAGAGGTCAGCTGGGCTCAGAGCACGCAGGCTGCTCAGGAGAAGGGAGCGCTCCTTGAATTTAGACAGCTCCTGGACCAGTCGAGAACCATGGTAACACATGGACTTTAGTGGGGCCTAGCACACAAGAGATAAAACTGACTTAAAAGTATTTTGTGGAGGTCTTACTCGTGAAATACTTAAAAGTAACATTATAGGAACAGCTCATGTTAGATCTCGTAGATTAAATTGCAAGGGACAGGTTTGAAAACCCTCTCATCTCTGTGCAACAAGGCAAAATTCATAGTGAGGCTTTGAGTAAAGGGATTTTTAGGTTAGAGGAAGATCAAAGATGAGATGTATAGATGTAAAGAGAACCTGAAGTTTGTTGATGTGAAAGAAGAAAAGTCAGAATATTAGGATAGAACAAGGATGATTGCCCCTGAAGAACCTCTCTGATAACAGGCAAAAAATTAAAATGGACTGTCTCAAAATATTTTAAGTGTAACTGAACAAGACGCTGAGACTCTCACTCTGCCAACAACTACAACTGAGACTTGTTGCTGTAGAGAATTGACAGAGAGGACAGTTAATGTTTGTTAAAGTGGGCTAAAATGTAGCCATTCATTCATGACTTCATTTGATCAAATTCAAGGTTCGCCTCTATAACTAAGTAATTTTGCATGCTTTTTATGTTTCAGCATTGCTTTGTTTTTGACCTATTGAAATCCGAACCAGGACGTGGTTTGAACCAAACCAGTGAGTGACAGAGGGAATGACAGCTTGAAGGATTTGATTGAAAGCTTCACAATGGAGTGTTTTTCCATCACCTTCACCCAACATTGAGGGAGGTGCTTTTACACGTGGGTGTCTCAGATAGTAACCTAAGTTTGCTTGATCGCCTCTTTGAAATATTTAAAAGCAGTGTCATGGCACCATTGACGACAGCACACACAGGTTTTAGACTGCAAAAATGTCAAAAATTAGACTAGGATACGCAGATGAAGCTAGTGCAGCACCAAGTGCTATTTATCAATAAACAGTAGATTCAGTATTGCAAGTATATCATTTCCTAAGCAACTGATATATTGGACTGGTTAAAACACTGATGCAGACTAGATGTGAGACTTAAGGTGCAAAAGGGAAAATCAAATAAATTCTTGCAATAATTTGTATTAAATATGCTCATGATGTTAGTGAACATTTTGTTATTTTACATACTTACATACTGAATTGAAAGCTACAAGATATTATACAGCATACCTCTGTGTCAATGCCGCCCTCTGCTGTGTCTGAGTGGTAGTACACATCATAAGTGATCAGAGACAAGAAGAGTGGGAGGCAGCTGGTGTGTCGGGAGCCTGGCTCAGCACAGTGGAACGCCTGAGGATGACAAGTGGCAGCTTTAAGCACAGAGGACATAATCAGTTGTTGTAGTGAAAAGGAACAAGTTAATAAAGCGCTGGGGGGGATTACACTGAGGAGACAGCGCATCAGCTCGTCCTGCCTCACTCCGCTCTCTGCACAGCTCTCAGCCATCTGAACAATCACACCCATGTGTCCAGCTGCCAGGATGGCTTCTACGCCCTCGACCAGCTCATCAAACAACTTTGGGAACTAGGGGAAAGAGATTAAACCTTTCATTAGAATTACAAATCTGTCATTTAAATGAAAAAAGTATTAACTATTTTTTTTCTTTTTAAATCACTGATCGAATCTTTCTACCGTTAACCCTCTTTATGCTATCATTTAGGCTTAGACGCACCATTTTGTATTTTGCTATAGCTCCTGTTAGTCGTTGAACGGTGAAGTTGGCGAAGGGATGAAGAGCGAGCTCAACGAGCTGTCCTCTGAGGTGATTTTTGTAGATGTCTCGCAGCAGTGCTTTGTGGGATAGCAGTACGACTTTTTCAATGAGGTGACTGGAGGCTTGGTCTTTGAGGAAGACCAGAAGTGGACTAAAAGCAAAGAAAAAACACAAATTTAACAGATTGTAAAGGCCTTTCACTCTCATCTACAAAAGAGGCTTGACTGACCTGACTCCTGGTGCAGCACTTCGACTTGTCAGGTACTCCATGATTTGTTTCAAAAGTTGTTTACAAAGTTTGGGCCTTTTTCGGTGACAAACTGTCAACATGGTCTGAAAGGCAGCACTGGCAACAGAGTCTGTCACACTGACTGGGAAAGGGGAGAAAACACGATCACAAATGACTACACAAATAGTGTTTAGCTCTTGACAAGGTTTAGTGGCCAATTCAATGCTGAGATATATTATTATGTGTATTATTGGGCGAGGGATAGAATGGCAGACTCACGGTTTACATTGGTCATAAGATTTTCCGTGAGCTCCTTCAACTCATACCAAAATGAAGTAGGAATGTCAAAATCTGTTAACTGTGGAGGGACACGACGCTCTTTTGCCGCTGGGAAAACAAAGCATAATCTTAGTATCTTAAAAGTAAAGTAGAGAATGAGCAGGCACCAATGCATTATTTTTGTGTACCTGGTGGAGTAGCAGTTCGAGGAGGTCCAATGCAGCCTGCCATCACATGGAGCAGTGTGCGGACGACATGTGAGCCGTGAAGATGCTTGATAAACTCTGCACAGTTTTCTCGGACCACACGACTGAGACACAACACCTGTGACTCAAGAGACCCAGTGCTATCCTCCTCTGCTTCTGTTTGTGTCGACTCTGGAAAAATTCAAACTCATTGTGTAATTCATTGTGTATACATGCTTTACTTTTTAGCTCTTGACAAATAATTGACTAAAATTACACTTTATTTCTTTATATTAACTGTGTATATCTTAAAATGTACTATTTGGCACAAATAACCATCTAAATTAGAATATGTTACATCTGTACCTAAATGTATCATCTGTTAGAAGCCTTCATAATAGTGGACTTGAATGTACATACAGTAAATATCAGATCAGATGAGCAATAACATGCCTCTGAAAGAACAGCTGAAACACCCTCAACTCAACTACCCAGCATGACTATGAAATACCTCAACTAATATTGAAACTTCCTGGAAAACTGAGGGACGGCACCAACATGTTGCATATAATATTACTACTGTGAATTTTGGTTATGTTATAATTTTGATAAATTTAGACCAGAGATGAAACAAATGTGAATGATTGATTATAACACTTTCATGACATGATGCGAATGTGATTATGTGGGACACTGTATGTACCTGACCACCTGGACATCTGCCGAATTGCACTTTCTACCACATGGCTTCCACAGTAGCTGCAAGCAACAGTCATAAAGTCTGATCCCGATTCTCCAGCCAATTCTTGCAGCACCTCAGCCACCTGATCCAGAGAGGAGAGAGGCAGCAAATGCTGCAATGTGCCGCTTGCACTTTGGTCCAAGGCCACAAGAGCAGCTTTTCCTTTGACTTCAGAAAGAACATTCTTCACAAACATCTCTGTGGAATTTGGAAAACATAAAATATTACTCTATAAACGGTATCTCCTGTTTGGAGGTTCTAACTCTTGTAACAGTGGAGACAGGAGCCTTTAATAAGGTCAACAAATATAAATATAATAAACACATTCAGGACATTCATTTTGAAGTGTATGTAACCCACCATCTATCTAGAAAATCGTCAAAGCCTTATATGCGTTTTCAAAGCTTCATTGCGTAAACAATAGATATTCCGATACCAGTGTTATTATTTTTTTTATGTACTCTCTTTTGCTTTGCTTTCCGTGAGGATGTGTACCTCTGTGGGCAACTTTGTGAAACTTAGATGCTCAAATAAAAAGACGAAAGAAAGAAAGTGTTAACTTTGGATACATTGTTAGTACCTTTCATTTCATCGTCCTCAAAGGCTTCCTTCAGTCGGTCGTCCACTCTGCGAAAGTAGCCCACACTGGCTGGGTCCAGGCGGATCTTGCCCCCATCTCCTCCTCTCTCTTTATTTCCCCCATCCTCTTTCTCCTTCCTCTTCTTTTGCCCTCCAAATGCATTTTCACCAGCGTGTTTTCGCTTTTTCCCGTCTTTCTCCCGTGCATTTTTTTCTTTGTCCATTTCGACCATAACTGCACAACACGTGTGCAATGTAAAAACTATTAAAAAAACAAAGAAAAGACAGAAGGTAAACAAAGTGCATACCAGCAATGCAAGTCATGGTACTAACAAACATTTCAAAACATTGTAATGTTATTTCATGCCTTAAAGCAGTCTTTTTGTTTATTATATCCCATACAGTAAAGTAAATTTCTCAATTCGGCCAAAACCAAATGTGGCAGTGTCAGTGTGTCTCAAGTCAAATACATGTGTCGTTATTGTTGGTAAGTAAAAAGTTATGTATTCACTGAGGATTAATTCCGATAACTTCAACACCCCAAATATGATACTTAATACGTTGCAAGACAAAACATTTAAACGACATTATCAAGGACAAGGGACAAAATATGTTCTGTTTACTCACACGTGAGCCTCAGAGCTGTCGCACAGTGATGACGTCAAACTATGACATATTTGATTCGCCCCCTATCGGCCAAGATTGTTGCAAAATTAATCCATGAGTAAGTATAAATAAATAAATAAATAAAAACGCTCACCGTCACGCATCAGTAATTATTATTGGAGCCTTGCACACCGGTTAGTCATTTTAATTATTAAGCGTAATTAATGTTATGATTTTCTCACGTCTCATTTACAAATGATTTATGGTTGAATTGATTATATCTACAGAACCTTTATTTTTCTTCTAAATGTCCCATGTACAGCATTGTCGTTTTAAAAAGATTTTGCCGATACGTTTGCAGTGGCAAGTAGTCATTCCAATGCGTGCATGCCTAACCTGTTCACCACCACTAGGGGGCACCAAGCCATTTCTCTGTAAATTGCCACTGCGATTTTAAACCCTGTATTGCATAATTTTAGAGTCAACTTTAAACAATGATTACACCGTGCACGTGGAAACTCCGCTACTATCGAGAAACATCATCAGGATATTGTAAGATTTACCTGAAGGTGTCCACACACTAGAGGATTTTTAATCTTTTGAGACTAAAGATCTGTGCAAAGACAACACACACTTAAGGACAGACATGAGGACACACACACACACACACACACACACACACACACACACACACACATGAGGAGTCCCACCACAGATCATGCCATGAGAGAAAGTATTTATTGAACCACGACTAAAAAAAATCCTCTAGTGTGTGTCCAGCTTTACTGTTACCTCTGTGATGTAGGAGCTGCTGTGATTTGAAGTAAATATAGGCTAACATGTCCAACTATGATTGAGGAATTTTCATTCTCTCTCTTCAAGTAGCCTATGTTCGTTGTATACTTTGCAGGAAACTATTGTCGTCATCTGACAATACACTTTACACAAAGAGAACAGCTTTTAACCAGGCCCGAATTTGGATGTGATAGTGAGAGCATGCTGATAAATTACACCCAGCAGCAGCAGCTCCTTGGCTTTTGTGTGTTTGTGTTTGTCTCCAGAGCAACTGCAGATCCTGACTCAACCTCTCACTGCAAGCTTCTGCAAATGAGCTCCTCTATTGATTAAGACAGACATGTACTACTCACTCAGACACATTTCATCACACACACTGATGTCAGGAATGGATTACGAATCACATTGATTTCAAGAACAAATATTCCACTCCCGTCACCATTGGGAAGAACAATTACTAATTCAGGGGAAGGGGGGTGAGGTTATAAGGTTGCGTTCTTCTTCTGGTGTTGTTTGATCAAATATTTTCTTTAGAATACCATAGTACAAGGTTTCCCAGTGAGTGTTAATAATTAAGTGGAAAATGAATAGGAGAGTAAACAGTTATTGTCCCAATTTTATTATTATACAGTTATAGATCAGTAGTGCAGCTTCCTTTGTTTATGATCATTTAAGAAGCAAAAAGTGTTATTTATTTTTCATTCCTACTTATACTCATAGGCTCAATGGTAGGGGGAAGAGGTAGAAAATTAGACCTGGTGGGTCACCATTTTCTCCTCTATTGATGGGAAACACTGACCGTATTGTATTTACTTTTAGAGATTGTTTTTTTTTTTTTTAATCAAATGGTGCAATAGACCCTTTCGCTGCTTTCATCATCAGTGACATCAGCTGGAGGCAGGAAGTGAGCAAGTTAAATAAGACTAAACTAAAACTAGTGATTATAAGTGTAAAACTACAACTACAAAAGGTCGTCCTGTTGTGGCTTAAGGAGCAAGAACAAGAGGAATAACATTTGAGACGATAAAATAAGGTTTTATCTGATATTTCCAACAACAGTTACACATTTGTTTATCGTTACCATAACAGCTACAATGGAAGTAGATAGGGGTCTAGCTTTTCTAGCTTTTCCAGCTAAGCCCCAAATGTTTACAAACAATGAAAGGGTCTATGGGCAGACTCGGTAGGACCTTTGACTATTATCAACTAATTATCAACTGTTATGATGATTTTACCAAATATACTAAGGTTATACATACATTTGGAATAAAAATCCTGGATTAGAGTCTGACAGTTTACACGTCAGATAACGGTTATGATGATTGCTAGTGACTATTAATCTGATTAGTCGGTTCATAATTATCATAAATGATTTCTTACAGGCCCACCATGTATAATGAAGAGGCAATTTCTGCCCTTCTATGGGCTCTACTGCAAACTGAGAACTGTTTGGATTCCCACGCGCAGAGTGAGATCCACGGACTCGGGCCCATCTGTTATGCTCTCGTACGTTGAACCTGAGTCACCTTTACATTTCCTCTGGCGTCCGATGCTCCCCACAAGCTGCAAATGTGGTCTGTGTAATTTATCACAATGGTGTCAGGCCAGCAACATCAACAATAAATGGTCAGTGCGTTCAGAATACAAATATTGCTGTCAGGTAAGAATGTAGTGCATGTGACTAACAACTATTTGAAAATGTTTTCCTCAATTTAATGGATAATTGGTTTGTAGATTTTAATGAAGATTGCAAGATCAATATTGTTTTCAAATCGAGATTGATGGATTGCATTTACCAAGTAGCAAAGGCTACAGTTATTTGGTAATAGCCAAATAACTGCCAAATATACTGTCTTCATGAGGCTTTATTAAACTAACTATGTTTTTTTGTTTATTCTTTATCCGACTATTCCACAGTTACAGTTGTGCTCCAAAGTTTACATACCCTGGCAGAATGGAGGGCCAAAATTAACAGGCAAAAGGCCAAATGCAATACTGTTTTGCATGTACAAAGACCAAATATGAACAGATCTATGACTAAATATCATTTAATTACTGTTCTATTGAGCAGGACATGCTGTTGTGGTGTTCCTAGTAACTATTGGCAAGCTATTCGGTGCTCAAACTAATCAAAGTAGATACTTTCAAATACAAGCACCCTCTCGAGGGCTAAATGAAACCCCTTGGATGGCGTTATTTGGCCCACGGGCCCCACTTTGGGCACCCCTGGTTTATGCTTTTCAACTAAAAACTAGACAAAGGTCTCTGATCAAAAGTTTACATATTCTTGAAACACACATCATTTTTTAGAGCCCAGGACATCTGAGTAGTTTCTGTTTCATTATGATTTCAAAAGAGTAAACTTAGTTCTTTGACAATAAATGGCTTCGCACAACCACTAACCATGAGTGGAAAAAAAGATTTTTGTGTTATCATTCATATTCTATGAAATGCATGAGTTTACAAATCCTGACAAATAAGAATTTTATTTGTTTCATAAAATGTAAAATACTAGAATTTCCTACAAATGATAGTTGGAAATATTAAAGACTCTAAAGGTGCCCACACACTAGAGGATTTTAAGTCTTTTGAGACAAAAAATCTGTGCACAGACCATACACACTTAAGGACAGACATGAGGACACACACACACACACACACACACATGAGGAGTCATGAGGAGTCATGCCATGAGAGAAAGTTTTTATTGAGCCACGCCTCCTCAGATTAAAAATCCGGCTAAAAATCCTCTAGTGCGCATCCAGCTTAAGCCTAAATGTGAAATGATCAAAACTACAGCGAAACAGTCATTTTAACTAAATCAGAAGTGGATGCATCCTTTAGCAGAGGATAAATGTTGAAAACAATGTTCCAGGGCAAAGTTTGCGACCCACAGAAAATGGTTCTGTGACCTACTAGTTGAGAACCACTGGTCTAGTCCGCCACAGTGCAAACATGATCTGAAATGCTTGTGATTTTTGTTCACACTTCAGTTTTCTGCTATGGAAGTTCTGAAAACACGCATAATGATCTGACTTTAAACAAAAGTACATGTTACTTGCTAAGAAACATGCCATTAGATGTTTTCTCCAAATGGATCAGCCCTAGTTTATGTGTTGTTCTTTCCCGTTACAGACATCTTACCTTCCCACAGTGAGGACCCTTTCAAAAATAAAGATGCTTAGCCAGGTATGTTGTTATGCTATAATTAACTGTGCGTACTTGAAAGTGAAGTGCCGGCAATTACACACAAGTCTTATTCACTTCAATTGTCTTCCGAATGTAGTGTTAGTCCTTGTGCAAGAATGTGAAACTACAGGTAGCACGAAGTACATAGTTAATTCATTTTGAGAGGTTAATTCATCTTAGCCACAGTGTTAATCTCTGTGCTTTTTGGGGCCTGGATAAATGAGGAGGGTTGTAGTTGAAAGGTCATTGTCTGAAACTTTGGAGAAAAGCCAATATGAATATTCTTCTTGTAATTACTCTTCTTTTAATTATTATTATTTTTATCCTTATTCTGTCTAAGGCTATAAAAGTAAGCTCATCAGTGTGTGGTAAAGCTGTGACTCCCTTTTACACGTTGCACTGTTGGTGGTTGAGGTCATTCATGTCTTCTGTTCCCTGCGGGTTTATGACGCAACTGATGGAAAATGATGAGCAAAGAAAGTGCAGTAATTACTGAAGTTAAGCATCATCCAATAGATGTGGGATTTTGGAAACAAACATTTGGGCGTTGAAAGGTTTTTTTAAATTTATTTATTTAGGAAAGTCTACAATAGGTGCATCAGTTTACATAAACCTTTACTGTCATTACTCGTCATCACATCAGAGTCATGAGATTAGTTCAATACAGAAAAAAAACTTTCTTGACTTCTTGAGAAAGGCTTGTTTGGAGCCGAGCATAATTTGTTTTAAATGATTTTAATATGCATTATCCCAGCAAAATAAAGGCATATTAGAAACTGTAAATGGAGAATTAATGTTGGGGGAGGAGTGCCTTGTTTTATTTTGTTTTTCATACACAATTTTCTGTTTTAAAATGATTGCACCACCCAGACCTCATCTAGGGGTAACTGCTCTCTAAACTGAGCCACAAACCCACCCTCAGCCACCACCATAAGCGACCAAAATAAGACATTAATGAAGAAAAATATAGCTTTTTCCATACAATTATTTCATTATTTGTTTATTTGGTTGGGACAGTGCATGTTAATGAACACACATGAGAACCATGCATGTAAACACACCACTCTGGATTGTAGCCATGGGCTAATTTCCATCCGTTGTCCCACACTCCCACACTTGTACGCACAAACACACTCTCATTCATCTATTGTACATGTTTTTAGTGGTAGGCGAAACCAGAGCACCCGGAGTAAACCTAAGCAAACTCCACACAGCAAGGCCCCATCTGCCCCGGGAACCGAACCCGGGACCTTCTCGCTGTGAAGCACAAGCGCTAACCACTGCTTATAAACAGTTTTGCCGAGTAATGGATTACTTAGTTATCCACCACTGTAATTAGATTACGTTTTTAGTAACGGAGTAATGTAACGGGATTACAATTGGAAAAACATTATCAAGTAATGAGTCCATTAGTTTTTTGTAATAGTTTGAGCTGAATTTTAAGATGAAGGCCTGTGCAAAAGCCGAACCCAGCTGCTGTACATTTATTTGATGAACTATACAGTTTTTGGTTTAGTTTTGTGTTAAGCAGTAAACAATATTCAATCGAGTTACAGCCAAAGCAAGATATACACTTCAATACAGTTCATTCCTCGATGATAAATTAAAAAACTCCTACACAGTGAAAACGTTTAAAAAGCACATTAAATGTATTATTTTAGGAAAATACCAAGCCCAAGAATGATTAGTCTGACAGGTCTTATTTGTATGTGAAAGTCTTCTCTCTAATCCATCTCTAAGCATATGTTATTGTTGTTATTGATTTTTTCTCCTTATTCTTCTTATTTTTTTTTCTCCTTCTCTTAGATTGCTAATTTAT
>OMNZ01114943.1:0-17143 GCA_900303255.1 Lesueurigobius sanzi
TTGGGCAACATTTTTTTTGGTGTCCGATTTTAAGTCAAACCATTTTCTTTTTACTTCTGCAGCGGTGCGCTGTTCAGTGGTCACTGCGTTGATGTTGTTAGTAATCTTCTGCCATGCTGCCGCTTTTTGAGTTGAAGTGTATCCTGTGGACACTGCTGAACAGTATATTTTTATTGTACGTTATTCCTTGAAGAAGGACGTCGATTTCCGTTGAATTGAAGTTTTTTTTCCTTTTGGGATTCTCCAAGTTTGTCAGTTTGGACTTGCGTTTGGCCATTTTTCCTCCTCAGGCTGATGCACACGGCACTTCTTGTCCTTTTATGGTGAATGATAGGCGGTGACATATGCTAATTGGTCCTAACACGCACACGCTTCCTGTTTGGCATTCACCAACCTCAAGACACTGGTGCGAACAGTTTACCCCCATTAAGAGTGTGTCATGAATCTGGCGCTGATTCTTCGCAGCGCCTTCGTACGTACGGATTTTACGAAGATTTTTACGAAGATGTTCATGAATGAGGCCCAATGAGGAGAAGATTGCGCACAGCTGTGTGTTCTCGGGCGTACGACGGAGCCTTTTATAAATCATTTCATCGTACGTGAAGTTTGTGTTTTGTTCGTACAAAATCTTTAATTCGTACCTACGTTCAGTTTAATAAATGAGACCCCAGGTCCATAGCAGGTTAGTTTTTGTGTTTATTTCCTAGTTATTATTTACTAAAAAAAACAATAGCATGGTAGAAATATGCATACAGTATATCTATATGTTGGAAAACTCAGACAAAATAATCACAATAAATAATGAATAAAGTTGGTTACAGCTCTATTCAGTGATGAACTTTGTTTTGCAACAGAAAAGAGCTTTTAAGAACAACTATTTTAAACAACGGTAATGATCCCTTCAGTTCAAATGTTTCCAAAACGGACATGAGCTGACCTCGACTTCAACTCTTCACTGTTGTTATTCATTTATACAACTTACTTCTGAAGAACAGTACATTTTCAGAAATAAAACTTTTGAACAGCGGCGCCGTCACTCATGTTTTTAATAGATTATGTGGAGGAAATGAAATTTCCATGCGCTCTTAAATCAGGCCTAACTGACAGAGCGCTCCTCACACCACCTTTAATAACGCCTCTTCACAAGGAGGAGTGTAATTCGGATTTTTGGAGGGCTTGAAAGAGACTGCGATATCACCTGGCTCCGCACCCCCAACGGAAGCCGCATATATTAGCACAGATCAATGAATCCCTCCTCTGAATATCAAGTCTGTCAGAGCAGGACAACTTTGCAATATTTCTAGTATCCCTTTCGATCTTTTGATGTTGTGACTACCAAATAAATAAGTAAAAGAGATGTATGTATCGTATTTATGTGCCCATACTCCCTTTGGCAAAATGCATAAAAACGTATTGAGCACCGACTGGGTTTGGGTGAATTGGTTTTGCGAGGTCCACAGGAATTTCCAATGAGCTTTCATCCTGGTTTCTTCAGTGTGAATTGCATTAGCGAGGTATTTGGAATTCAGGACAGAGGCGAAGTTTCGGACCGGCGGAAAGTTGTGAGCCAAATTAGCCACGGCTCAATCTGAACTGGCACAGCGCCGAACTAAGAGAAATTCAAAGTATGTGCTTTCATTTAAATTGGTCCCGAAAGCAACTGTTTTTTTAAGCAACTCAGTTTGTGCTTAACATCTTACTTACTTTTTAATTAAAGTTCACAAACTGCAAGTTGAGCAAAGAGATCATTGAACGTTGCCTTAAATTAGCATTTTTGGTCAGTTCAAACATCATAGTGAAACTCTTATCGTGCATTCAGACCAAAGACGATGGAGGCGTTAGGAGCGAGCGAATTTCATGTTATCCCTATGTAAAGGCTGTGAGGAGTGCGGCGATGTGATGGGTGCGACTAGATCCAGACGATTGGCACGATTTGATCAACTAGAATGAGGCAATGGACACGTTTGACGCGCACCTACAGCGCAGCGGAAAAGACACGTGGAAACTTCTCCATCGCCCTGATCGCTCACGTTGAAAAATTTCAACTTTTGCGTCAAATCCAACAAACAATCAGCGACTGAATCTGGTTGTGACGTGAAGTAAGGAGATGGGACTGCCAGGTAAAAGTTCTTTGTGTTTTTTATTTATGTACTGTTTTATGTTTTGTATTTATGTACTAAAACTAGAGCTATAACTGATGGCAACTAGCCCACCACAAATGTGGTAAAGTGCATCTATAAAGTGACTTTTTGAAATGGAAATATTGTACAATTTAGCTTTATTGAGCACTGATTGATTTACTAACTGAAGACAGAAGGGCAAGCAGTGGGGGATAGTGCTAGCTCCAGCGCCGGACAACAGCTCCTCAAACTGGCCGCTGGTAACAGCTGTCATCCAGGTGCAGCCCCGGGAGCAGGTGACTTGTACTGGCAGTGTCTCTGGAGGATATGCTGAACCCAGGGACCGCACCACTGCTGCTGTTGTTCGGCTTTCCTCACTAAATAATGATCACTGACTCGCTCAGTAAAGCAAATGACCGCCATGTTGGCTCAAATGATAAACAGGAAGCAGCAGCAGGATAAACAGCTAGAGATGAGCTTTCGCGTAGAGGCGAAATATGGGCGAAATTCACTGGCGAATAGAGCAATGTATTTTAGGCGATTGAAGCGTGAAATTTCAAAATATTCAAGCGATTAAGGCCAGGCATTTCATGCTTTTTTTCTTCTTCCATCACATTCTAGTGAACGCACCATTAAAGCCAAACTGTGGATCATTTCAGGCTTTACGTTACGACAATGCTACTTTTGGAAGAGGCCCTAATGTAATGTTTGGCTGTGCTCAGAGCAAAGTAGCAGCATATCCACAGAGATGAAGTGATGTCCCACTCCCAGCAAAGTTTCAAGTCAGGCCTGTGTGAAGAGGCGAGTTGCCCTGGGACCCTGGACCAGCTCAAATTAATGACAAAGAAATTAAAAGTATTATTTTATGGAATAAAGGATTGACCATCATCAAAAAAAAAGTATTATTCAAACCAATTATCGTTACTGGTATCGAAAACAAATTTAACGATATCCAGCCCTACACATTAGATAACATTTTCAATGAAACACATCTAAGATTTTTCTAAAACTTTACCCAGTTTCTCTGGTTTTACATTTTTTTGTGATGTTTATTTTTTCACATTTTTCCATAGAGGGGAGCAACGAAAAGGTTAACGCCCCCTTTTCAGTGACACCAGAGGCTGCTTCCATTGAGATGAATGGGGAAACATCGACTGAGATCTTCACATTTACGTCTGAAAAATAGTTTTGTATGTGTGTCTAATATAAAAGAGAAGCAAGTCAAGAGTTTTTTGCTGTAGAAGATTGCTCCCCTCTATTGGAGCTGGGTGCAGGAAGTGGCATTAGTGTTGTTCCGATACCATTTTTTCTCATCCGATCCGATACCGATATTTGGACTCAGAGTAGTCGCCGATACCGAATACAACTCTGATACCACGATGTAAATAAAAACACTAGCAAAAGTCTGTAAAAAGATGCCAAAGCCCATCGCACATGGCTCATTCTGCATATAACATGTATTCTGTCAGTGTTCTGTTTCCACTCTAAAGATCAAATGAAAGCAGAAAAGAAAACACAAATGTATCTGCTGTGATCATTAGAGGGTTTAATGTTTGCAGAGCCCAGAAAAAAGCCCAGAAAAACACATTGTGGTATCGGATAGGTTTTGGTTCAGGTACTCGCCGATACCTGAAAAATCTGTGGTATTGGCATGAAATCCGATACCAGTATCAGTATCGGAACATCCATCCATATCTGTTGCCACGGCCAACCATATTACGCCAACGAGAAATGAGTGAGTCAGAATTCTGTGTAACTTCTCGTCTACATCACTAACTTTAAATTTGAAAGAACCCCCCCCCCCAACTTCTCTTCATTAACACTGACGTAAAACTAAGATTAATGCTTTACACAGATACTATTCATCAAACTAAATCATAATTACAAAAAGCCTTTAACGGCCCCTGGAGAGCAGATTTTTCTTTCTTGAAATCACGGCGGAGCTAATGACAAAGTCGAGCCTGCAACCAGATATCCATATGGCCAAACGTCTTCAATGCAACACAGATGATGTCTTGGAAATACTGTACAATCACGGCACATCGTTGGCGAAGAACATCCCACACACATTCCCAGGTGCTGCTTTCAGTTCCCCATTGTTGTAATCACGCTAATTAGCTAATTAGGATTTCACACAAGTAACAACACCTCAATCAATGCATCACGGTTTACGAACTCCACTGCGCTGTGTCTGTGTCAATGTGCAAACAAAAAAAAATCTTTTCTTAACAAACAATCTTCTCCATCAAACGCAGTTACTGTATATGGGGTCATGCTGTGGATTTGTACATTGGCACAGCTGCGGCGAACGGAAGATCTCTTTTCACCCGTTTTAGTCGTTTTATTTTGAAGATTATGTTTGGGGTGCATAATTATACGGCCGTTAAGAAGCCCCTCGCTCTGAAATGGCTGCAAAATGGGGGGGAATATCTCTGGCTTCCATCCAACTCATTACAATCCTCAATGACGCTTCCTACTATCAACTTTCGTGCTTTTTAAAAAATGTTATTAGAAGACTATTTGCGACGAATGGGAAACGTAACTGCAATAACTTTTAATTATGAGCGAGACCAACTGTTAAGGCGCCCGGCTGAAGGAGAGGCAGATTGAGAAGTGCAGATTCTGGCGTGGCATCAGTCGGCGAGGTGAGCGCGACGCCCCGACAGTGTCCGGACTTTCAACGCGGTCATCTGCGGTTTTGGCTCCAGCTTCAGAGACAGGAGCGAGAAAGCGACAATACAACTTGGCACGGATTTTAGGTGAAGGGTTTACCAGAACTGTGTTCCTCAACTTTGGTGTCAAAATCCAACATTTGGGTCAACAGCTTTGCAAAGTCATGGGGTATTTTTAGATGCGAAAGCAGAATACCATCATTAAATCCTTTTTGTTACTGATTTATGGAGAGACGCTGCAGGCAAAACTCAATTTGTTTTTGGACTAGTTTGCTACTTACACTTGGATACAAATAAATTACCTCATCTTTACAATAAAAAGTGTCATTATTGCACTGATTCAATAGTTCTCCATAGAACTATAATATAATAACTATGTATTCTTCAATGACCTTTTTCTCAAAATGCATTTTTATCACATTGTGGCGACAGCATCTGCACTATAGCTTCTACAGACTCCAAAGTTTCCATTCTTAAACTTTTACAAGGTTTGTAAGATTTTTTTTGTAGTCTGTTTTTTTGGGGTTTTGAACCCCAAAAACATTTTTTGATTTATTCATTATATATATTATTTATTCATTATATATATTTAAAAACTAAACTAAATATGAACAAATCTTTGCAGCTATAATATCAGCTCTCCATTATTTAGATTTTATCGCTGAAAAAATAGGCAATTTGGGCCATTTTTACACATACAATGCCTTATTTTTATATGAAATTATAAAATATTAGAAAACTTGCCATATATTTTTCTACATATATTTATGTCAGTAATCCTCATCAAGAGTTTTAAATTGACATCACTCAATAATGTTTTTCCCCTATTCACCTGCAGTGAGGACACATCACGGGGCCTAGGTCTGCCTGGATCTACAGTGGGAGCCCGAGCCGCATGCTACACATTCAGCTAATCCTGTTCATTTCCAGTGGGACATAGGGGCCAACGGCCTTTGGTCAGCCTAGAGCCTGCATAAACGGGGCATAGGGCTGCCTTGGTCTGACTACTTCTGCTGTGGAGTTGCATACTACACATCAAGCTAGTCCTGTTTGTCCCCATTTGGGCATGGGACCCAGTGGCCTCTGGTCAGCCTAGAGCCTGCTTGAACAGGGCCTTGGTCTACTCTGGAGCTACATAAGCTTCAGTCTGTTCCTTTTTCATTCCCATTGGGTCATGGTCTAGTGGGTTGCTGGTTGCCGGAGGGCCTGCTTGGATGGATGGGCGAGGGGGAATGATTCTGATTCTTGGTATGCGTGGGCACGCGTGGTAGTCGGGAGCGTGGCTTAGTGAATTTCTCCATTGTGAGCTCAAAAAAGAACTATCTTATCTTATCTTATCTTAAAAACATTATTTTGTGTCTGTTTCACAATATGAAATGTGTATGAAAAGAAAGTAGAGTGAAACAGTCAGGATTTCAAATGAGCCTGCACCCTCTGCAGACAGCAGATTGTGAAACTGAACTGAATAATAACAATAGCATAACATAGCAATTTTGCATTTTAAATTGTTTATATTACCCCTATGTTAATGTGAGAGTGTTGTGTAAGTGAAAAAAACATTTGTGTTTAGGTAAATAACCCCTTATGAGCACAGAAATGGCTCATTGATGAATTGTGGACTTTTAAAATGCAGATGAGTGTTGTGTGTTTCATCTATGACATAACAGAATCCAGAAAATACAGGAGCGCTTCAGCAGTAGAAGAAACCAAAGTGAAAGGCTTATTCAAACTGTGAATGAAGTGAAATACTAATCGGGACATTATGTTTTTGACAAGAGAACAATGCTATAGCATTATTAATCTCAAAAAAGTCAATGTTGCATAATATGTCTCCTTTAAGTGTCCCACTGAACTTTGTCTGCAGCTTTAGAGCCCTCCTTCAAAGCTTTGTCACCTCTGAGCATTGGACCCACCTCTGGGAAAGACCCTCCTTCCTCCTTTTTGATATCTTTTGTTTTGTTTCATACAAAGTTTTACAAACAGTTGTACAAAGGTTCAGAAGCCTCTTATGATGAGAGACCATCAAGGCCAGTTAGTCGCCCAGAAGTGAAGGAGCGCCGCGGGCTGTCCTCCCGTGGACCATGGAGGAGCCATAAGGGACTGGTGCAGTGTGAAGTGGAAGAAGATAGATGGATGGACAGTTTTACAAAACAAAATTAAATTCTATCTAGAGTGCTGAACAAAAGGACATCGATCTAGTTATCTAAATATAATGATCAGTTCAAGGTTGGTCTTCCAAAACACACATAAACAAAATCATTTTTTTAAGGAAATATTTACAACTTGTCTAAACGTTTTGAAAAGTAGAAAGAGACTCACTGATAATACAGACGTTATAATTTTCTCCTCAGAATAGATTCTTTTGTCTATTCAAAAGGAAAGGAGACTGTCATTTTCCACTTTCTAAACAAGACACTTACCTCCTGTGTAGACCGCATCCCTCCAATGTATTTCAGGCAAATGTTCACACACACACACGCACACACACACACACACACGCACACACACACACACACACACACACACAGATTTGATGCACAGATTCTCAAAGCACAGGGTCCGTTCCCAGGGGCCTCATTAACTGCACCAGGCAACAAGGCCTCGCAATCGCTACAGATTTAACAAACCAGCTTCAAATGTCCATGGCATACAACACTCTCACCACTCGAAGCGAAGGACACTAAATACAGCAAACCAAAAGAAAATGTCTATTAATCCTTGTGCAGCAGGAAGTGACCCTCCCTTCTTTGAATTGCTTATATTTTGACATTACTGGTAATGTTTGGTGCAAATAAATCATGTGATACAGTTTTATAGTTACTTACCAGTGTTGATTTTGAGAGTGTTTTGTGCCTGTGATTGATCGACTTTACATTGAAGAGTATGGCAATGTTTTCATGGTCGTAGATAGAGTCAAATTGGAGCATTTACTGCGGTTTCAACAATCTAAAACAAACTAAACTGTGACAAAAGGGTGATCCACCTTCAACTCAGACCACTTCAGGGCTGGAGTCTGGAGCGGTTTGCTTGTTGGAAAGGTGTGGGGGGGTGATGGGATTAGATGAGGAAAAATGCACTCCAAATACAACGCGCCTAAAAGCAGAAACAATTGTGGTCATGTTTAACCAAGCGCTCACCTGCTCACCTGTATTCTGTGAGAACAACTTATGTATATGACACATTAGACAAAACCTTCACTAAGATTTTGCTAGAATTTTTACTCTTTCCCACTTAAGCATTTTTTTTTTTGCGATGTTCATTTTTCACTTCCTTATTGGACATTGACACAGAACGTGACATACGTAGAGGTAAACAATCCAACTGTTGCCTACCATGTTATACCAATAAGACATGAGTGAGTCAGAATCCAATGGATCTTTACCTCTATCTACAGTTGTGCTCCTGACATTCTGCCTGGGGATGGAAACTTATGCATTTCATAGAATATGAAGGATATTTCACTCATGGTCAGTGGTTGCGTGAAGCCATTTATTGTCAAAAAACCTGTTTGTTTACGCTTTTCAACTAGAAATTAGCCAAATGTCCCTGCAAAGTTTAGATATTTTGCATCTTGAAACAAACATACATTTTGTCAGAGTCCAGTATTTCAGCTGAAGTGAGTTTTTCTTTGCTCCTGAACACTTTTCCTGGCAGGTGTTGAAGGTCATGTAAACGTTAGATCAGGGACATTTGAGTAGTTTCTGTTTCATTATGATTTCAAAAGAGTAAACTCAGGTAAATGAGTGGGGTATGTAAACTTATGAGCACAACTGTACGCCACCAACTTTTTAATAAAAATAACACTTTTCTTCAAACTTTTCTTCATTAGATTGCCACTAAACTGAAATAAAACTACTAATACTTTCCACAAATATCAGAATATGTCATAATTGCAAAAGAATAAAAACATGTCAAATGCACTTTATTAAGTTGAGTTAAATGTTTAGTAAAACAAAGCAAGCTTATCACAAACAGCTGTTTCATTTGGAGACTCACTTTGAGAATTAAAAAACATGTATTTCTTGTTTGGAAAGTATTTAGCACTATTGTTAGAATGGGGAAGAAATTGTAGAAAAGCTCCTAGCTCCCACCTCCACTTGTAGTGTTATGTCTGTCTATATGTAGTTGTTGTTACCGGATAAGTAGGCTATAGCATTGCTACCCAAAGTGGGGTTCCCCTGGGGGTCCTCAGAGGCACTGCAGGGGGGCCTCCAAAGGTTGTCCACAAATCAGTCACATCTAAAATAATTGTATTTTATAATGCAATTTCTATTAATTTGTTGATGTACACTCTAATGTACCATATTGTAATAAATAATGGCTCACATTTGAATTGTGCTTTACAAGCTTGTGTCACAAGTTTCTCAAAGCGCTACACTGTCGTCATTATTTTTTCACTCCATACTTGGTGGTGGTAAGCTACTATTGTACTGCCTCCTTGTACTGTATATGCAGAATTACGTTAAAACCATTAGAAAACCACAACATTTTCTTTTAAATAGTGTGAATTCTTATCATCAAGGGGCCCCAAGGGATCTTTGGATGTTTAAGGGGGCCCCAACACTGTCAAGTTTGGGAATGGCTGGGCTACAGTAACAGTTGAAATCTGTGAATCTGTCACATCTGACTAGCCCAAAGATAATGGTTTAAAGGTTTTTTTTTATGGGACTGGAAAAGTAAATCCTATAGAAAGGGGGAAAGACACATCTGGTATTGTGATTTCCATAACACGCATTAGATACAGTATCTGAACGCGGCTGGCTGCTTCTCTCAAGACCAGCCAGCTTAAATAATGATGATTCTGCCTCGGGGACCGCACGCTAAAGGAATGCGTTTTCTAATTAGATAAAGCCACTTTCACAATTTGCTGGCTGCTTAAGCATAAAGCATGGCACATCAGCACAGCCTCACAGCCATCCTGAGCCTGTGCCAATCCTCAGCCAAAGACAGTCTATCACCCCACACGCACAGCGGAGACAGTGCACCGCCAATCAGCCTGAACCGAGTGGGGCGCCTGATTGAAGAGCGCTTCTTTGGCCAATCTGGGAGAAGAATGACTTTATTGAGCCTTTAGCTTGGTGTAAACTAATCAGAGAGGAGTTTTTAAGCAGAAATTCACGACGATTATTCTTTATCTTCGTAAATTCAGCTAGGTAATACATTCCTATATTGTAATGCCATAGAGAGAAGCAAATGAGATATTCAATTATCTGCATGTCACCCACAATGACACAAGGCAATCAGCACCATGACGTTTACACAGACATAACCTCAGACCTGGGTTAGTTATTTTTGAGCTATGAGTAAACCCATAAAGGATATTTGTGAGTCATGATATACTAAATTATTACATCTAAATTGAACAAGCAGTGACAAATTCACATTACATTTGTCAATCAATCAAGCAATCTTTATTTGTGTGGCCCTTTTCATACATAAAAATACGTGTAACTGAATGATGGCAAGAATAATACATATTCTTTGTGTTTTTGCATATAAAAAAATACTATTGTGGCTCTTTGCAACTTTCATTTGGTTTGAAAAGGGCTGAAGTGGCTCTTTTGACATCTAAGGTTGCAGACACTTACAATAATCTAAAAACCTAATTTCCTTTTGGCCAGAACTACTGTACAATCATTTACATAAGGTATAGAAGTTTTCAGATATTTTCCAGATGCTAGAAAACTTTTTTTCCCCTATAGTAAGCAAATCACAGCTTCTAATGATTCAGTCGCATTTTTGGCATAATAAATCCATTTCCTTTGATGCGCTGTGTATATTGTGTATAGCCTGTGGTTGTAGTAATCACTGTTGCTCCAGATGAAAGTAAACAGAGATGAAGTTATGATTGTTGTGCATAACATTTCCTTTTTCAAATGTGTTTACATAAGCAACGCTTATATTTATGTAGTAGGGATAATGAATGGGAATTTTCTTTGTTGGCTGATTAATTTATAGACTTTGTTACTATCAGAGTGAAGCAGAGTGAAGCAGGGCACGGCCCAATATTCAAACACTTATTCTAGAAAGTACCATCAACGCCATTATACACCAAAATGATGTTTAACCCGCAGTAGGTATAGGTAACACATGTCTGTAAAATTGGCAGGACAGAGGAACTCATTTACGAAAGGATGACATTTATTTACTTCCAAGGTTTTGGTTCGTACATTAGTTAAAAGTTAGTTCAATAAGTTACGGTTTAAGTTCATCAGTTTACATATACCATAGGTACAGGTCCATGGCCCAGCCTCCATACCACAGTCCACAGGCCTTAACCAGCAGGTGGGCGACGCAGACAAGACCCAGGGCACGATGCTTGGCACTCCCCAAACGACTCGCACCTTGACCCCAAACGTTTTCCTGGTCCAGCTATGTGGAAGCCTTTGACCAGTGCACCAGCATGCAGCGATCTCTTGTTGCTGGCTTAATGCCTCGAGCTGCTTGACGCCTCCAAAACTATGAGACACAACTTCACAAACTTTCACGCTGCGCCCCGTTACAGCAGCGGCGTGTGACGTCAGAAGGAGGAGAGGTCCTGCCAGGTGACTAGACCTCATATATATAGAGCATACGCACGATCTGCCTCAATGTAGAGGTGCTTTAGCCCACCTCACCACAGGAGAATTGCCCCAAAATACTCCAACGATGAGGAGCCTGTGCATTTAGCATACAGTATATGGCGTCCCATAATCTTGCCACAGGATCATACAAGCCAGCACCGTATCATTGTGCTAATCCAATGCTTAGAATTGAGTTTAACACAGTAGAACCCATTGCCTGCAAATGATTAGGCTCAATGTGAAGTAAAATAAGTTATTATACAAACTTCGCTAATCATAGAGCCGGATAGTGACAAGATAATTGCGCCTCATTTTTGTTAAGACTGCACTTAAGCAAAGACTTGACTCTTCCGTTCTGAACGCAGATGCTGATGCCTTCGCTGACACTCTGGCCTTTCGGGTAATGAGTCTGACATCACCGGGTCAAAGGCATTTGACCCGGGCGAGAAACAAAGTAGAAGAATTCGTAATGAAACAGAGAGATTTCTGCTCTTAGTAACCAGCATCATGACTGTATCATGGGCTGCCTGCACAAAGGCTCTCACACAACAGAATTTCATCATTAAAGCTTTAGTTATTCTTGTTCATGGACAGGACTGAGCCAAGGAACAATATCACACATGGACAGGCACTGTTAATTAGCACTCAAATAAACTTCACCTATGTGCGATTTCATACACTGCAGTGGAAGAGGAGCATATCGTTATGTGATCTGTAGACACTAGTTCCATTCAATTCAAAGAAGAAATGTAAGCAAAATAAGGCTTTACTTTGCTCTCTTCACAGGCCACAAACAAGCTGCCTCCGTCCCTCTCTTCCCTGTGCCAGTCTGCTCCTGTAATGCCAGGTCAATCCCACTGCCTTCACTTCCTCTTCTCATGACCATCATCAGGTGTTTGCGAAGCTGTGGCCAGAAAACAGGACATAAAAACCAAAATCAGGACCATGCAAGTCTGGAGGGGAGCTATGCGTCAGGAAAACCATGATTAAAATGACATGTTTTCAAACTTGCTGAGCAGGAAACTTCCCAGAAAGGTTTTATATCAAGACTCTTTACTTTTAATATTGGTATTTTGAAATGTCATTATTCTTAATGTGTCAAGTAAACACATACTCTTTCCTGTTAGATTAGGTCATTCCTAAAACACAAATAATGCTTTTCTGCACGTTTCACTAAATAATCTAAAATATTTGTGTCTGCATAACAAATGTCTGCCCTTGCTCAGTACCACCACATGTTGGTGAAGATAATGTGATAATTGCACAGCGTACAACTTTAAACCTCACAACTTCCCCATACGGATATCTGTTTGAGTCAAGGTTTACATATCTTGTCTTGCTATACACACTATGGCTATGACTTTTGCCCAAAAATCATATTCAAAGTTTATTTGTTTATTAATATTAATATTCACAAATATTTGGATATTTATTAATAAAATTTTGACCATGAAATGTCTTCAGTAAAACCAATATTAGTATCAAACTTAAGTTCTATATGTTCTGTCCACCAGAGGGCAGTATATCAAACAACACACGATTTCATCACATAACAGACAATTAATGGCAAACAATAATAGGCTACATCAGGGGCCAGCAGCCTTATGGTACGTTCATATAGAACGCAGGAAATCTCATGAAACGCCTGGTGTTATTCGTTTGGTCATTTTGAAAGTCCACGCTTCGATCGCCTGAAAAAAACACTCCATTTGGCAGTAAATTTGGCGTCTACGCGTCACCACTAGGAGGAGCTGTTTATCTTGCTGCTGTTTCCTGTTGTCAGTCGAACCAACATGGCGGACATTTGCGAGTCAGTGATCATTATTTAGTGAGTAAAGCCGAACTTCGGCCGCAGTGGCACGGTCTCTGGGTTCAGCAAATCCTCCAGAGACACAGCGCCTGGATGACAGCTGCTCCCAGCTTAATGATAAAATATGCCCCTATTGTCACAATACTATACAAAACAAAACCATGTGCTCCAATGTGAACAGCGGACTTGTTAAGTTTCACTTTGACGCCCACAGAGCAGCCTTTGGTATTTGGACTGTTCCTGGAAAACTTTGTTTTTACATATTGGAAAAAAAGATTTTTACCGTGATTGGACACTGCACACATGGAGAAAAATGGTAACTTATGATCAACATGGGATTTTATGCATTTGGACCATAATACACACTGCTCTGGATCTACAGCTGGATTGTTACACACAACGTGGTCGTCTTCAGGAGATTTATCTGAGAGCCACATACAGTCATCAAAAGAGCCACATCTGGCTCCCGAGCCATAGGTTCCCTACCCCTGCTCTATACTTACAGTAGTAACTTCTGAATAATTACCTGGATACATATTGGTTGTCCTTGCACTCTCACTGGTATGTCTTTGGCACGTATAATGGTTATTACTAGGTACAGTCATTTTCGGCCAATTCAGCGCAGTGTAAGGCACACCAACCAAATTTAGATAAAGTTCATACTGTATTATAGGCCGCACCTGTCTATAAGCCACATGTGTTCACGTTGTAATATGGGGTGTGTACCTATCTTCCCCGACGCAGATGTTCAGGGGCATGCTGGGTAATGGGTCGCGTCACCTTTGGGCCACCAGAGAAAATATAATTTAATAATGCACTCTCCCTGTTGTATTGTTCTAGGCCTATAGGCTGTAACTGGGCTGCAGCAGGAGCCTGCAGGGGCTGTTTCAGACAAGAGTAACGTCACACAAACATTTTCTTTTATGTAAATCTATCAAATAATGTCAAAAACAGGAATAACTTTCACCTCATGCCTTCGTGACGCCATAGAACACCCCTCTGGGTTAACGCAAGTTGGTAAGGTCCACAAAGGTGCACACAGGAGACAGGCAGCAGCTTGTCACATGAGCAGTAGATATAGAAAAGGCAGGTGGCTGAAAAAACATTAGTGATGTGTAAAAAGTGTATAATTTGAGCCTACATTTAATTTGTATTACTCGCTCTGCTGACTGTGGAGATGCATCAGGCCCAGATCATGTGTGTGGCCCATGTTAAAAAAGAAAGAGACATTACGGGGAATTCATCCCACTACCTCAACCTTAAGTGCCCTAGTCCTTGAGCTGTGATGGTCAATAGGCCGGTCAAAGTGATAAAACTCCCGGCCCAAAATAACGTCCCAGCACGCCCCTGCCGATGTTCCCCAGCGCCACACCGGCAACGCGCCCGCACCATGCACATGCCGCTGCTGCTCACGTGTCAGCCGCATGGTCAGCGTGCTCTTTACTGAGCGGAGCAGGGAGTGAACAAAGGCAGCTGAAAGAGGCTATTTAATGGCGACGAGGCGAGGAGAGACGGCAGGGAAGAGGCGCTGTCGATGAATGTCACAGGTGGATGGTTCACGTAACAACTGCCTGCACTGAATCTGTCCGTCACACTCCCAAATCAAATGAAAAAGTGCGTGGCTCGGCTTCGGTCGGGTTTGTGCGTCGGTTAAAATGTATGAATTAGCCGCATCGTTGTGTAGACCGCAGTGTTCAAGGCGTGTGAAAAAAGTAGCAGCTTATAGCTCGGAAATTAGGGTACTTGCTGTAGCCTACCTTTATGTAGACTTAGTAGTTATATTAACACTAGTAATACCAAGTAATAATAGACTTTCAGTACCTGGTAATTACCATTGTAGGTACCAAAGAAATACCAGAGAGAGTGCAAGAACTACCAATATGTATCCAGGTAATTATTCAGAAGTTACTACTGAAAGTACCAAAGACACATACTTATGACTTATCAGTACATGTTACCACTGTAAGTATTACCACTGTTAACCTCTTAAGACCTAGAGTCCCCGAAAATGGGGACTTTTTTTTCAGATACAGTTACTGACCTACGTGTGTTACGCAGCAAAATATTCCAAAGTTGGAAATTAGTGACAGCTGATGTGGGATTATCCATTTCTGTTGTTATTTCCTACACCACAAGGAGGAAAAAGGCCTTTTTGCGGAAAAATGTGTGTGTTTTTTTCAGGCGGAAATTCATTCAAACCTATGGCAACCTCATTTTATTGTCAGACAACATCATTTATTTTTATTTCACTTCCACCGTCATCCCAAAGCTCTACCAAATGTGTGGACACCAAGATTAGCCATGTTCACCTATGATGTAAAGACATGATTTTTGGAGAAAAAGGCCTAGGGCTTAAGAGGTTAATATGTAGGACATCCCACAGTGAGTATGAAGGATGTGCTACGGGAAGTACCAAGGAATTGGCGGGCCGGATTGTAAAGTGTTTTTCCTATAGAGGCATAGAAGGGGTGCACCGTCTTGGTCAGAACAGTATGTGCGCTCTATAACAGAAGGTCAGCGATCAGAGAAAGAGTGCGTCTGAAGTCTGAAGTGCTGCTCTTAAAAGTGAAAAGGAAGATACGCCAGAGGAAGAGGGCTACAATCATAAAGGAACAGGCATCCAAAGAACCTCGTTCAGCCACATCTGACGAGAAAGTTTACTTCAGTGGAAGCTTCAAGTGTTTTCCATTGACTTATCGTAAATGGTAGAGGTCTCAGTTTTTACTTATTTCACATGGTTTAGCACTTTTCCACCACGGAAACAGCTAAGCGCCATTTGCAGACTTCAACAGAGCTATGCTATTAAAAAGTTGACAAAACATACACTGAAATATTTTAATAAGTGGTCATCCAACATAAATTACTGGTTTAAATAAAATGAGTAGAAATGGGGCCTGAAAGTGATTGTTATAGTAATTAATTGGAAGCAGGACACACACTTTTGTCTTTGATTTAATAAGGACTTTTACCTTTTTCCACAAGAGTACCTCAGAGTCTCTCTGAGTGCAGCTTACTCCAATTTTTACTATTGGCAAGTCACTTTCAAGTATTTAGGAAACACACTTAATTCATTCCATGGTAATATTTGTATTTCCCGAGGATCCTAAGGAAAAATAACATCTGCCAGAGACTCCTGGTGTCCTTCTATAGGTGCACGATCGATACTGCATGTGTGTGTGGTATAACAGCTGCACGGGGGCTCAGAGGAAAGTGCTTCAGAAGATCATTAACACTGCTCAGAAGATCACTGGCTGCCCCCTCCTCTCTCTGACAGAGCTATACAGCTCATGTTGCCTCAAGGAGGCCCAAACCATCATCAGGGACACCTCCAAACCATCATCAGGGACACCTCACATCCAGGACACTCCCTCTTCCAATTAGTCCATTCAAGGAGTAGGCACAGGTCCATTAAGACCAGAACAAATAGATTTAAGAACAGTTTTTATCCAAGTGCAGTTGCCACTGAATGCTGTCAAATGTGACCGACCGTAGGCCTAATGTAACTGAGGAGTGTGTCATGTTGTTTGTCATTTTAAAGGATTAATTGCCTTTTAACATTTATTGACATAACAACATTTTTGTTGTACTTGTTGCAATGACAATAAAGATTATTCATTCATTCATTCATAATAATTTGTTATATTTGGTTGGGACGTACATGTTAATAAACATATGTGGGACTCAAAGACTAATTATGGCATAATTTGCATCCATTGTCCCACGCTCACATTCTCAAACGGGGCTCACCACCCAAATCTTTGGGTACCCAGGCGAATTTGTCCTGATCACAAAATGATTCAATATAACTAGGGCTGAAACACCTAATTAGATTATTGAAATAGTTATCAACTACTTTAGTAATCAATTAAGCGTTTGATGGAAAAACCTATTTTATTTATCGCTTTTAGAACATGATTACATACAATTTATGGGGGGTAAATATTTTACTCTCTTTGTCCCAGATATAAGATCCTAATA